>CAUYLG010057476.1:0-25986 GCA_963573385.1 Cacajao melanocephalus
GCCCTTCCTTTCCTTATTCTCACAGGGCCTTCTTTCTCGTGGACAGCAACTAAACGTTCAGAATTTGCAATTAATGTTTTTTTTTTTTTTTTTTTTTTTTTTTTTGCTTTCTAGATGTGTATGGGCAAGAGACATATGTATATAGGTGAAAAAAAAAAAAAAAAGCATGTCTTTCCAATTAACTTTCAACAGCACCAGGCACACAATGACACTTAGAAAAAGAGCTCAGTGACTTCCCTGAAAAGATCGCTGCCCCCTCCATTAATATCTGCCGCTTGATATAAGGATAAGACCAGATGACAGAGGGACCCTGTAGAACCAAAAAGTCCTTTGTAGGAACAAGACATAATTGCTATTAATGATAATTAGTAACAAGGAAGATCAATACGCGTTGGATGGATTATCCTCATGTCCACAGCAGTTCTGGAATAGTAACCTGAAAGCTCTAGGCATTTCTTATACAGCGTCCCCACATAAGTCCCCACTTTGTCACACAAGCTGGGCCTCATTTCTAATTCCCAGATCTCCACAGCACAATCTTTTTTTACGCATCCTCTGGAATTCCACACGACAAGAGCAACAGCTGTGTTAGGCCAACCCATCATTCATTTTGCCTCCTCTTGCCGTAACTCAAAAAGCCAGTGATCACTTGGAAACCACCTCTGATCCGTAGGAGGTGATGGCAGACTGAATTTACAACAAAGCCCTGCCTGCAGAAATCTTCCTGTCACCTGCAGGCCACATAAACCATTAGCATCCCAGCCATAACGTGCGGTCAATGAGATACACAGGCATTTCAAAACCAAGCACTTTGCCACTATTTATGGGCCAAGGCAGGGACTCCAGCAGCTCTGATTTTCTTGTCAGCATGCCAGAGGAGGAGCTACAAAGAACAGCTGCGTTACCCACCCTCCTAACAGTTTGAATGTTTGAAGAAAATTAAAAGAAAAAACCCCAAACGTTAGAAGGTGCGGCTCCACCCTGTGCTTCTCCTCGTGGAGTTTTCCTGACCCTGCAAACAGTTTTAGCTCAACTCCTGGTCACTGCCCTCTGCTAAAGAGGAAAACAGCAGTGGAATATCATTTTTGTCTAATTGCCCTACACAGAGCGCTCACCAAAGGCAAGCCACAGTAGAACATTATTATTTTTAGAACACTACTCGGTTTTAACATTTTAGCAACCACGTGATCTCTAGAACCACAATGGTTCTTAAATGAACCATTTTCCTCCATTCTAGAAACAGATAAATATAGAGACTATATATATTTTTAAAATAAGCCCTTTACCCTTACACAGGCTGATAAAAATATACTCAAAAGCCATATCCACATCTATTTATAAGCTTAACATATACACATGAGATATTTAAAGTGTTGATTGGTCCTCTGAAATAGTTTTTTTCCACTTGCATAGAAAATTAAGTGGAGGTCAATACAATGAAACATTTTCTAAGTCACTGCTGTTTATTAGGAAGTTCAGAATAATAGGCTCCAACCTGAAAAAAAAAATGTCAGTGCAATCTAAAAATAACAAAAGGTGCATAACAAATTTGTCCTCATTTTGTTCTTAATAGAAGGTGTTTCTAGTGCATCGGCGAGAATGACCTATCAAACGCATCACCTTGTACAGTCAATTTATTCCTTTATCAGGCAGTCAGTGGAGAGGAATTTTGTTTTGCATTGTCTCAACAGAAAGTGGGATGGTAAGCCTGCTTTCCTTACGCAGTGAGGGAGGCTCTTTTGTCAGGAAACCTTTCCAAAGGACCTTTGATCAAAATAAAGAAGATGAGACAGGGAGACTCGCCTCCTCTTTCCCCGAAATTCTCCCCTCACCTTTGGATCACAAAACCTCTCTATGTAAGCGCTCAGAATCAAGCCCAGAGCAGGATCCCTTTGGCTCTCAATGCCATCCTGTCACCAGAAGCACACTCGGAATGTTTCTCAAAAATTAACTGTTTCATCAGACCTGAAAGACCAGGTTTTAGAAGGCAGGAATCGTTCTTCCAATTTCTCAGTTGTAAAATCTGAAGGAAGAGAAAGATAAGGGGGGCTTCTCTGTGGCAACTGAGCAGTCAAACTGTCAGGATATCAAATTAGCATCCAAAGTGGGACCCGAGATGGTCACTTCCTCATTTGCACCTCATTATCTTAACAAGCCTAAAGAAAAGCTGATGGCCTGCCCAACATTATGATAATATACTAAACACAGGTGGCACAAAAACTGTATAAAGATTTCTAATTTTTATAAATTAACTGGTTGGAGGATTTTAATTTGAAAAATGTGGTGCATGCTTTAATAGAAAGAGGTAGCAAAAAATAAATGAATACAATCACTTATCTAGGATGAATTGAGATGTGAGTGACTACCTGAGCCACTCTCTACCGACACCCTCCCCAAAATCCCATTCCCTATTTGCACACTCCTACCTCCAAAATCATTGTCTTCTACTTGTAAAAGTTGTCTGAAATTCTTCTGCCTGAAACTTAGTCCTAGAACCTTAAAAGCTTTATTAGTCATCACAAATCATTTTCTTAAATTACAAATATCCCTGGGAAAGATGATGCCCTAAAAGGCCTGAGAACAATATAAGTAGTAGAGGAAGGCAGCTAAGGGTAAAGGAGGAAACAAAAATCTTACAGGCATAAAAAAAAAAAAAACCTGCGATTCACAAGCAACATCACATACATTGTCTTATGTAATCTTTGCATAAATCTCTTTTAAAGTAGACACTAGTGTTACTAATTTATAGTGAGGAAACTGAGGTTCCAGGGTTCAACTAGTTGATAAGTGGGATATGAACCTGGGTCTGTCTGCTTCCCAAACTCCAAGTTCCAGGGACGTCATGGAAGGATGAATGAGGAGACAGTACCCCAGACACCACCATCTGGTTCCTTCCCAGTCAGGCTGGCTGACAGGGACGTGGCTAGAGATGGTTCAGAGACAGCAGGAAGACAATAACTCTGTGAACCTTGGCAGAGACAACAGCACGATACTCATAACCAAGATTTATTGTACATTTATTAGTTTCTGATTCCCGTCCTTTACTTAAAATATCTCATTTGATCCCCATAAAGACTTTGTAGATAAACAATGTTCCCATTTTATAGATGAGAAAATAGAGATCCAGGGAGGGTAACTTGCAACAGATCTTACAGCTATTAAATAACTGCTATGGTCTGAATGTTTGTGTTCCCCAAAATTCATGTTTAACCCCCAGGATGATGGTATTAGGAGATGGGATCTTTGGAAGGTGAAAAGGTCATCAGGGCAGCAACCTCACAAAAGGGATTAGTGCCCGCATAAAAGAGGCCGTGGAGACCCCTTCCCCTCTCCACCATGTAAGAGCACAGCAGGAAGGCTGTGCACATTTATAAGCTAGAAAGTGGTCTCTCACCAGACAACGAGTCTGCCTTAATCTTGGACTTCCCAGCCTCCAGAACTGTGAGAAATACATTTCTGTCGTTTATAAGCTGCCCAGTTTATGCTATTTTATTATAACAGCCTGTGGACTAAGATAATGGCAAAGCAAGGTAATTGCACTTCTCTGCTCAACTGCTTTTCTCTCTAACAGCAGCAAGCACAAAATGCTGCAGCTTGCTAGTCGCCATTCCTGTAAGCTACTTAACCTCTGTTTCCTCATCTAAAAAACGGGGGTAGAGCTTTTCAGCCTGGCAAGGTATTGTGAGGACTGTGAGGATTCTGTGTCACACAGCTGGGACCTCCAGCGGGTCTGGATCAGAAACCCAAACCACTAGAATGGCCAGAGCTCACAGTCCGGTGACAGTGGTCAGCCCCTTCAGAGAGCCAACTTGGCCAGGAAAAGTCTATAGAGAAGAATACAGGCTCCCAGTCATTGGAATGAAGACTTTGCCCACTCCTGTTTTTCAAATAAGTTATAACACCCCCAACCCTGCCCTCAGGAACCTCTGAGCATGATCATGGGTCTCAGGGGTCATGCTCACTAGGATCTCCATCTGGCCTTTCTTTGCTCCTCCTCCTCATTGCAGGAGTTGCCAAGCACAACTGCTAGAGGGAGAGTAGTGACCACAGGAAGATTGCTAAGGACTGAACAAGTACCACTGAATGAGAGAAGCTGATCAAGCCAGAGACTCCACCATACCCTCTTGGACCCAGGAGTCACTCCTGCCAGTTCTAGGCACTTGGACCCAGCCTCCACACTTTCTGGACAACCACAGGTAACCAGGGGAGAGGAATGCAGAGGAAACCACGAGCTCCGTACACAGCCATATATTTAAAATAGCATCTCCTCTCCGCAGCCCTACGTGGGAGGGGAACATATGGTCCTACATTCATTATACTCCTGAGTTTAGGTTTGAAACATCATATTTTCATTACAAATAAGCTTTGATGACACTGCCTATTGCAATGATTTCAACGCATGGTTAATTTTATCTGCGGCAGTGGTGAGAGTGGCATACCAATTTACTGCCAGAGGAGAACAATCTGATTTTAGCATCTTAACCCTGAACTCGAGTTCCCTTTGTTCCTGAGAACCTCATTTTAGCAAGATTCAAGACTCGAAGTGACTGGGAAGAGCACGTCAGAGATGCTGACTCAAAGGGAGTGGAAAAGTTAAGAGAGAAAGGGATGAGCTGGATAAACAGAGAAATACAGAGACAGGAGAGTAGGGGAAGTGGAAAGCAAAGGGTTTGGGTTCGGTGTGACGGTGTGCTTAGAACTTCAACAAGCAGATCGGGTCTTCACAACTTGGCTGGCGAGCTGGTGAGAGCAGACCTATTTGTGAGGTTCTTTTCTGCTGCATCTGACTTCAGGCCAAGCCAGGAAGCAGCAAGAAAGGACTCACTCACGGAGCCCTTTGTTCTGGGCCAGGAAGTTTAGAGAAAAACTAAAATGCAGAATAATGTCACTTGTGGATGGGATTGAGAGAAAGGTGCTCTAACTTCTTAGCAACCCCTCCGTGTGTGTGTATGTGTGTGTATGTCTGTGTGTATACACATATATACATATACATATACACGTACACACACACATAGATATAGGTGTATATATATGTATATATATATATGTGTGTGTGTATATATATATATATAGAGAGAGAGAGAGAGAGATCTACATATATTTTGCTTCACTCTTACTTGGTAAACTTTTCTGCAGCCATTTGGCTACACTTTATGTTAACTCGCCCCATCATCCAGCACACATTTAGTGAGCACTTGCTAAATACCTCAGGTACTGAGAAAAGAAAGGATATGGAGAACAGAGATCCTGCTTTCTGAGGAACTCAGAACCAGCCTGAGACATAGAAATGGGACATATCAATTAGAGAGACGTGATAAGTTGCTGAGATGAATTAAGAATTCTGAAAAGGAAGTATCTGACTCCAACTAAGGGCTTAGAGAGGTCTTCAAGGAAACAGTTAAATAGGAGTTAAATCCTAAATGATTAAGAGGAATTAACCAGAGTGATGCTATTAGAGATAACAGCCCTTAGAAAAGCCCAGAGGTCCTTGAGGAATCACCACACTGTCTAGAACCAGAAATACCATTGATCCAGCAATCTCATTACTTGGTATATACCCAAAGCATTATAAATCATTCTACTGTAAAGACACATGCACACATATGTTTATTCACAATAGCAAAGACTTGGAACCAACCCAAATGCCCATCAATGATAGACTGGATAAAGAAAATGTGGCACATATACACCATGGAATACTATGCAGCCATAAAAAAGGATGAATTCATGTCCTTTGCAGGAACATGGATGAAGCTGGAAACCATCATTCTCAGCAAACAAACACAAGAACAGAAAACCAAACACTGCATGTTCTCACTCATAAGTGGGAGCTGAACAATGAGAACACATGGAGACAGGGAAGAAACATCACACACCCGGGCTTGTTGGAGAGGAGGGACCCAGGGGAGGGAGAGCATTAGGAGAAATACCTAATGTAGATGACGGGTTGATGGCCACAGCAAACCACCATGGCACGTGTACACCTAGGTAACAAACCTGCATGTTCTGCACATGTATCCCAGAACTTAAAGTATAATTTTTAAAAAATTAATAAATAAAATTACTCTTAAAACAAAAGGCTCAGAGGCTAAATGCAACAAGGTGTGGGCAATTTGAGGGACTACACAGATACAAGAAGACCCGAGGATAACATGTCATGCAATAACGTAAATACGGGCATAATTAAGAATTGGCTCTTGTCCTCTCTTCAGCCCCAGTTCTCAAATGGGGAAGGGTAAAGTTCTGGGGTGTGTGGATGTGTGTGTGTGTGTGCAAAAGCATGCACATAGTCTTCATGCCCATGGAAGAGAGGCTGACAGTGGGTCCCTACTTGTCAAGTATTCTCCCAACCCAATTGCTCCAGAGTGGGCCAATGAAACAGATGACAACTAGCTAGATTCCTGGAATCACTACAGATATCCTGAAAGTTCTAGCCAACCAGAATTGTTCTAATCTTGTCCTGTCTTCAGCCCCAGTGGGTATCAAACTAAGCCAGACAGACCTCTGCCACCAGGTGGTATCAAACTACAGATGGGACTGGATGGATTTAGATATTGCAGCAAGATCCCGGAAACCCAAGAGCTTAGCTGTAAAGGGTCCCCCCAGTCATTTCGTGCACCTCACAGCTAATGCTCCCTCTCCCTGGTTTTACACAGTTGACTTTTTGGAACCCACACATTGCATCATGGAATGCTGTACTATAGCTTTATTCATTGTGAATAGTATGGGTGGTAGTGTGTCTGGAGTGTAAGGCAGAAAATAAGCATAGAGACAAAGCCCCGATTATCAAGAGTTGCATATTCTACCATCATTCTTTTCAGGACTGAGGTTAAAAAAAAAAGAGTTTCCTATTCCATGCTAAAGAGTTTGGACATTATTCTGAAGTCCAATGGGGAACCAGTGAGTAAATATTAGTCAGTGGTTCAAAGTCAAGGTTAGCACAAACACAATGCTTTTAGCCTGTGAAAAAGATTTTCAGAGTCAAGTCATTCTGCTTAAACCTGGATCTCTGACTTCCCCTAAGAAGCTGGGCTGATTTTTCCATTTGCTGGAGTAGCATCGCTCTTTTCAGACGGAGTGTGCTCTCCTAGTCTCTATAGGCCCCATCACACCCAAGCGGTTTCATGCCTTTGCTAAGCTTGATCCCTATAGGAATCTAAGTTGGCTTTAATAAAAAAAGAGTTGTGACAGAACCAAATTTGCATGGTAAAAAAGTTCACCGGAGCAAGAGTATTGAGATTGGGTGACAGGGCGGGGAGAGATGAGAGGCAGGAGAACCTATTTGAGGATTATAATAATCATCAGGGTTCTTTCTATATGCAGAACCCAAGGAAAGATGTCAGAAAAAGCTGTGAATACCACCTTCAAAAACCAAACTATAGCTGGATACATTATCTTGCAATGCTAACCCATAACCCCATAATCTAAATGCAAATGTCGAGGTGTCACAGCAACACCACAGTTTGACAATACTGATGGGAAACACAATAAATACTCAGGCAAATACACCAGTCAGAAGTAAAGTAAATTAATAGTACAGCTTAGCTGCGATCACAAATGAATCACTCCAAAAGCAATTGTATCCTGTTGTAAAATGAGATAAACACCTACTTGCCAGTTATTTTAGGAATAACACAAATCAGCCCATCTGTCTTAATTCAGTGGTACTCATCATACATTTTTAAAGTTATCACTTCCTGAAGAGTCAACCTATTGGTGCCAACACACACTTTATGTTGACAGTTTAGGGCATGACCTGCAATCTGGGTGTCATTTCAGAGCAGCGCGGAAACCCTAAGCTACATGTATTTATTGAAGTGACTTCTCTCTGGAAAGCAGGGGAGAGGGAGCTCCCAATTGCTAGCCAGGTACAGTCTTCAAACGACGTTGGAGAGAAAGCTGAAGAGAGAAGCACATTTTTTAGGAAGGAGATGCAAATGTTAGTACGGAGAACAATTTACTGCAAACTAAATTACTAATCAATATCTCGTAGTAGGCAGACTGTCCACCGTGGCTGTGAGAGTCATATTCAATCTACGATGGGAGATGCTAGAAAAGGAGACTGCTCTGCTTACATTTTATTCGTGTTTTGTATTCAGACATAAATAAGCTTGCTGATCATATCACTGTCTCAGATTTATGGTAAACACAAGAGAGCACAAGAATTTCAGAAAACCTCCCTGGATCTTGCAATTTCTCAGAGTAAATACTTCACACTACCTGCCTGAATATAAGAAAACATGGGATAAGAATTAATCTAGGAAACTCCTAAAATTCATGGTTAGAAACTTAAGACTTTATAGAAAATACTGGGTTAAGAGCCTGTAGTTGAGAGTAGGGTTGTGAAAAGATCTCGGAATATGTTTTATGACCAATACAAACTTCATACAGAATAATGAGCCCTTGTTATATACAGTCTAACAATGGTATTTTATACATCTTAAATTAATAGTGATGGGGTTCACATAATTAAGTCCCACTTATCATTATCATTCCCGACTCTCCAGAAACTTGCCAGGTTCTCCCTCAACGAGAGCTCCAAGAAAATGCCTATAATTCATTTTTGTCACAGACAGTGAATACACAGAGAGGCTCCCTCCCCATCTGCTTCTCCAAGGTGGTCTCCACGCAAGTATTCACTGCCTTCTTGGTTATGTAACCTGGAGCTGTAGACCCCTAGCTTGACACCCCAAAGCAGCTGCTGTTAGCTGAGCATATCTAACCAGGACCCTCTCTTCTCACAGAAGCAATTCTGCAAGTCAAACCACCTATCTACTCCCACTGATGCTCCCAGGGCTCAATGGAAAACTCCACTCCTGCATTCTTCCTTCCTCCTTCCCTACTTCCCATCCCCTGTATTTGTAATTATCTTTACAAGAGAGATCATCATTTGCCAATAATGGCATCAAATCTGCTAAGTTGCTGAAAAGTTGTATAGAAGATTAGAGGTTCATACAAGAGTTGAGAGAGAGAGAAAGAGAGAGACCTCATACCTCCAATTTGTTAAATTGGCTTATTTCTACAGTAGGACAACTAGCTCTTGAGCCTGTTGAGGTGAGGCTGCAAGGAGTATGGCTCACATACCTGCCCTGCCCACCTCCCAAGAAAAGTTTCACAGGGCTCCTTAAATAAATCAGTAAACACCTTTCCTTGCCTCTATGACGCTAAAACCGAACCAAGAGGAGGACGGGCCAAAATGTAATTTTTTTAAACTCCTGGCTGGCTTTTAAATGAAGGTTGCTCTTTAATCTTCACAATGACCTATTGATGTAGTCATCATTATTCCACTTTACAGAGAAACAAAAGAAAACTGAGGATCAGAGAGTAAAGTGACTTGCCCAGGGTAGAGACCACCCATTGTAAGTAGCAGAGTCATATTCAAATCCAGATCTTGCTGGCTCTATAACCCTGTGTAGATGCCAAATGTGCATTATTTGACAATAACTAATTTCTCCCCACCTTGGTGAGTGCTGACATCATAATTTAAATCACTGACTAGTCCTGGCTTCTCACTACACACACACACACACACACACACACACACACACACACAAACACACACACTATCATTTTTTACATGGGTAAACTAACTCAAAGGTCTTCTAAGTTAACTAATCAGTAATGCCCTTTGCAGTCTAAAGTTACACAAGGGGACAAAGCCATTTTTCTAGTTCTTTGAAGGAGCCATATGACACTGAGTAGTTTAATCGGGACGTTTGACCTCAGGAGGACTGAGTAGCAGTCCTAGGGGGACTAAGAAAAGTCTGTAGCATGATGAGATAGGTGATTTTCTTAGTCCCCCTAGGACACATGAGTCTCAGAGAGAGGGAGACAGGAACTAGGTGAGTTCTCCTGGCCTTTTCTCCCTGCCTAAAGATGATCTCCCAGAGGCTGTCCAGACATAATGGCAGGATGCCCCAAAGGTTACCTCATATGTATCAAATGGTCAGCAAGGGTGGAAAAGGGTGGGGTGCACCCAGGAGTCTGACACCATCACCGATGTCAATTATGAGTTCCCAAGGGCTGCATGCCAGCAGCCATTACCTGTAACTTTCAATTGCAGAGCCTCAGCTCTCTCTGCTACAGTGAACGAGCCATCAGAGAAGCTGGCTAGCAAGCCAATTTCTCAGATACAATTACTTTTTTATGATGAGGTTCAAGGAAGCTCAGGGCATCAGGAGGACTTCTCGGACCCACACATCACACTCAGCCCTTTTCTCCAGCTTCCATTTGTAAAAGGACAAGTCGGCCTGGGTGGCTATTTCCTATCTCCGAGCCAAGCCGTGGGTCAGCAGCCACTATGCCTTCCTCTCGTACTGCAGGTGACCTCCCAAAGTCCTGGATCACAGCTGACTAAATGAACTGGATAATTAAAAGAGGGGATGAGCCATGCCTTGAGATTTTGTCTGCCTCATCAAGAACACCATGCCCTTTTTATCAATCTACTTGGTTTTTTGTTTTTATTTTTCCCCCTTTGAAAAATGATTAGCCTTGAGAAACTTCTTAACCATGGCACCATCCACCATTAGCTGCCAAGGCCAGAGTATTTTAAAAAGTTTACAGCTGCCCACACTTAGAAAGTTCAACTAATAAAAACTGGTTTGGCGGGGATGGGAACCACAGCCTTTTCGTACCATAAGCCATAATATCAAGTTTTCTTCCAAATCTGAAGATTTTTCTACGATTTCAAAGTATTGTTTAGAAATATGTTTATCTGGTGGGGGTGAGGATGGGATGAGGATGGATCATCTTTTTGTTATTAGAATTTCAGTACAATTATCAAGAATCATACAATTAACTTTATATATATATATATATATTTACACACACACACACACACATGTACACACACATGCATGTGGATATATATACACATTATATCATATATATAGAGAGAGATTGAACTCCATAAAAACTTAACCCCCTAAGCTCCATAACAGCTTTTCATTTCTTGCAAGAGTAAATTTCCACAATCGAGGCTACTACCTTGGGCCTGGAGGACAGTTACCTGCCTCTTCATCATACTGTGTTTCATAAGCATCAAGGAATTGGAGCTCATAGTTATGTGTAGAAGAGTTACATAAACACGACTAGTACATTAGTACATCAGCAGTTCAATAAGGATGCCATTATAGAGAAAAAATAGTAAGGAAAATGCATCAAATCCAGCCTTAAAGGACCAACAAGAAGCTCAAAGCCTGACTGAGTCCAGGAGAACAGCTTCAGACAAAGACTAGTTTTCATTTTCTCTATGCATATAATAGCTACCGTTTATGTCAAACACAAATCCCAAATGCTTCCGCTGAACTTCCTCTCACCCAAGTCATTGCATCTGCACACCACAGGCGAATGACCTCCCGTTCCTCTTAGCATCCTCCATACATATCTGCAGAAAGGAAGGACAGAGGATGAAGGCCCCAGGCCGCTGCTTCTGTGGAGCATGCTCTGATCGGCATCCCCTGCTTTCTAGCATGGTGCCAAAGAGCTTGTGCATTATACATCCATCCTGGCTTCACTACTCAGCAACTCTGGGCCAATTACTTAGCTTCCTTGTGACTTAGTTTTTCCTTCTTTACAATGGAGACATTAATACTAGCATATATCTCATACAGAGTGTTGTGAAAAATCAAATGAATTGATGTATATCTATAAAACCCTTGGAACACTGCCCCATAAATACTAAGTATTAAATATGTGACATTTTAAATTATTATGATTTGGTTGAAAGAGTGACTCATGCATCCAATCCTGAGAAGTTGCATGTCAGTAACAGAAAGAATGAAAGCGGATGTCAGCTCCCAGGGCTGAAATCAACATTCAAGCCTGTCACTGTGTGTGTGTGTGTGTGTGTGTGTGTGTGTGTGTGTGTGTGTGTATCTGTGTACAATGATACAGACACATATTAAGCCAAAATCAGTATGTGTATGGGTGTGGGATTATGGGTGATTTCTACCTTTATTTCTTAAAGTTTTCCATAGTATTATCAGATTAGATTCACAACAATTAGAAATACAAAATCAGTTCTCTCCCCATCTTCCCTTAAAAGTGTCTTCAGTCTGGTGAGGTGAGAACCTTGATGACTTCCCTAATCCCCTATATAGGACTCAACTTCTCATCCATAATTTGAGTAAAGTATCTGAAGTTTGTGGTAAAATGAAGTAGGATCTCCTCTAACAATCAACAAAGCCTCACCAAAAGAATGAAATAGAAAGTAATGAAACACCCTTCACTCTCTGAGTAGGTGGGCAACCCACAAACTTCACCAGGAAGAGCAGAATACTTCAACGAGGAGTCCTAGCACATCAAATGGCAGAAACATATCATGTAAGTATAGCACAAAATTAAAGAAGATGACTCCATATTTTAAAGAATCATATTTGTACTAAGGTTAAAATGAACTTTCTGGGTGTTCCTGTCATCTGAAGCATGCATATAAATGACAAGGCTGCATCTAATAAACAGTAATGGTAATGGGGGGAAGGAGTGGTGGGAGGTGGAATATTTCATCTTCCAGATTTCAATTCTTCATCCATCCACTGATACCAAAGAGTACATAGGTTATGAGACTTGCCTTCGTTCTCCCTACAGTGAGAGCTAAAGGGCTGCATGGAGTACTTGGTAGAGATCTGCAGATGGTACCAAATGTTCCATAGGATTAGGATTAAACGCCAAAATCCACATGTTGTTACCTAGCAAATGGCTCATTATGCTAATGTCTATAATGTACATCTAATCAATTACAAGACTTTGACGGCTTTGCAGCTGTTTTAGTGAGGGTCAAAGAAAAGCAGCATAGTACATTGAAAAGAATACTAGGCTAATAACAATTTAAAAAATAAGGGTGAACAGCATTTATTAACAGCTTGCAACATGCAGGGGACTGCATTTCACCTGCATTATGATCTAATGCTCACAACAGCCACTGAGGTAGGTACTGTTTTTATATCTCCATTTATACCCCAGAAAATGAAGGGCAAAGAGGTTAAGCTGCCTGCCCAGAATGCTCAGTTAGAAAGTGGAGGAGTCAATTCAAATCCAGGCAATCTGAGACCAAAGACCTGGCTTTTAACAGTGTTCCCATTTCTCCAGCCCGTCATGCTCTCAAAGACCTTTATATGCCTTGTCTTATCTGAGCCTTATAACGATACCTATCTAGCCACCTGCACAGCACATTGAATTACTGTCTCCATTTTAAAGATGAAGAAATGGGTTCAGAGAGATTACATAACTTATTTGATGAAATGCAACTTATAAGAGGGCCCAACTCAATTTTGACCATAAACTGTCCTCCTAGAAATCACCCCACTAGGCTTCCCATTATGCACCATCATCTCCATATCACTTCACATCCCCAAACCTGAATGTCCTCATCTCCCAAATGAGGAAGTATAAAGCTCTAGCATTTGATGCTTCTATAAATAAAAATCAACCCATGCTACAAGCTTCTGAAGACCCATCAGCAGCGACTCACCACCCACAAGATACCCAGTCTCCTTAATACAGAGTACCAGCCCCACCCTCCACTCCAGGTTGATCTCACCCCATTCCAGCCATGCTGAGCCATGTGATCTGCAGTCTCCTCATCCTAGAATCCTCTCACCACTCTGTGCCCTGCAAAACCTGCTGAGATTCTCCCACCCACTTCCCACAGGAAATGTTTCTTCTTCCTTCCAGATAGAACTGACCCCTTCCTCATCGATGCACCCTTCATCACATTGTTCTACTTTACAGCACTTCTTTATTGATGTGTCTTTCCCTTTCTACTGAATTGTTGGCTCAGCTCCAGGTGTGATGTCTCTTCAGTACCCAGCACAGTGCCAGGCACACAGTGCTTGTTTGATAAATGTTTGTTGAATGAGCAAAGAAAAATGTAGTCTGAGGAAATGTTTAAAACAGTGTTAATCTGAGAAGCAAAGTTACATCTAACACCCAAAACACAATCTGTTGGTTGGACCAAAAGCATTAGAAACTGACTTCACTAATTCCATCACCACCCTACCGTTACAAGTTTAATCAGCCGACAAAATATAAATGAGTGTCTAGAAAGGGCCAGCATTGTTTGAGAACGGCTGTTGCACCAATAAGTAAGACATGATCCCTGTCCTGGTAGAACTCATATGTTTGCTAGGAAGATAGGTATATAGTGCAGTAACTATACTGCAAGGTGGCATATGCTATAAGAAAGTTTATATAGGACCACAAAAAGGGAAGATTAAGCATTCTTCTAAATATTTCTCCAGCTAAGCAAATTGGACAAATAGAAAGAAACCACTTAGTTTGATTCTGTATGTTTTCCCTTCTGCAATTTATATAATCAACCAAACAAAATAAAACCACATTATCTAAAACATGACAGTTTAAAATATAAACAAGAGTGTGAGATATTCTAAAGGTGACCTTGGTTCTCTTCTTTTAAAAAGGAGCTTAGTAAGCCAATTAATGTTGAAAACGAGACCAGAAAAGAAGCTGACTCTTTTAAGCACTTTAGAAGGAAGCATTTTGCGTACAAACGTACCTCTCCTGACGTAAGCAGAGGTCAGCAGCTCTGATACGTGAATTACAAATCATTCCACCAGATTGTTAAGGCAGAACACTAGATGGCATGGCGCCATGCTCACACACACTTGAAAGTAATGAACCCACATTTATGTTAAAACATGGCCTAGTGCATGCTTTGCACCAATTCACACTGGCCTTCCTCTGAATTTGCCTTGGCATTTCCTGAGTACAAGGAAGACACCTTGCATACATTCTCTTATGGAATTCTTTCAATAACCCCATGAGGGTGGTGTTGTTATTATCCCTGTTTTGAAACAGAGGAGATTGAGGCAGAGACATGAAACCTTAGATGTTACACTATTGCAAGTGGTGAAGCCAAATTCATCCCCAATTCTTTATAAGGCCACATATTCCAGTCCTCAATCTGCCAGAGTACCTTTATGAGGCTTTCTATATCAGAAAAAAAAAAAAAGTCCATTATCAAAATCAATTATCAACCCTCTTTCTGTTTTGCAAAGAAAGCGATAACTGCTGTAAAGTTCATTTTGAAGGCTGCCTAGGGTCCCGGTGACTTTGCTGGGACAATAAGCAGTGTCTCCCTCTAAGTGGTTAAACAGTGCAGAACTCTCCAGTAATACAGCAGCTGCTAACAACACTGTCACCATCACATTGTTTAGTCAGCAATTGTACCTCCATGACTTTCTTCTCTTGATATGTGCTTAGGTTACCAAGAGAAATCTGAGAGCCTGCTAATGCAAAATACATCTAATGCAAAATGTTTTTCCTCTACCCTCTTCTCTCCCAAAGCTGACCTTCACATTAGGGTCTTGAAGACAAACCTTCCTGTGATTTAAAGCTTGATTCAAAACCTAGTGTAGGGGTTTCCCAGGTATTCATGTATTAACATTTGCTGTTTAGATTTTTTTTTTTTTCAGACAAACCACATCCTCTCAAAGGGTTCCTCTGGCACCTTCCTCACTTGACCTACCTAATTTGGAACAGTCCCTAGTGCTGTCTTGGTGGCGGCATTGCTCTGTGATAGCTAATACACATGCATATATTACTGCTGACATTTAAAAACATTCCTAACAGTTTGTGTGAGTACCTCGTAAACAGATGCTATGGGATTTTTACCCATTATCAGTCATCTCTGAAGACTGCAGTCAAGAGACAGGTTTTTGAGACTTTTTGGTCTAACCGCAAAAGATTTATTTTTAATAGAATATTGATATTATGGTACAAAATGGCATTTGGTGTTTATTTCTTTTCCCCCTCTAGCAAGGCAGTTCAGCTTGGTGGGTTTTGGAGCCCTGGCACCCTTTATTCCATCTGTTACTCTGGTGGTTTTCCCCCCTTGGGGGTCATGGGGTGGGGGAGCTGCAGACTTTTATGAACTGTCTGATTAAAGTACCTCCATCTGAATGCAGATTAAAAGTTCCAACACCTGAGAGCTCAAACCCAATGAATATTTATACCGAAAACCAGCAGATGAATACACTCTAAATCTTCAAATGCAAGTCTAGTCATGGGTTTTATCTTATTTTAGGACTTACTTTTTATTAAAATGAACTCTTGCATATTTACACTACAGAAATAAATGTTATTTGCAAGCACAATACAGTAGAGTCCTTACAAATGCACTGCCTCTGGGAAAAGCAACTTTGCTCCTCAAGCAGATTTTGTTTCCTTATCCTGTCTCCGTTGAAGAGAGGTTTCATTGCATATGATTGGCATAATTCGGGACCCAGAAAATACATTCATTTGGGGAGATTATTCATTTAGTGGCCAAGATCACTATACATCCCTCCCTAGATGGGGATTTTTATTGATTTACCAAATTTCCTCCTTTCATTGGAAACTTCTTTCAGGATCGCTTTTCTAGAAGGTAGAGATTTGTATAGGCAAGCACAAGGGGATGTGATTCAACAACAGCCTTCTCTGTAGGGTGGCTTAATCCATTTTGGCTCTGTAGTTAATGTCTCCGTTAACATTTGCTAGGTGCTCCTTCTACCAGAATAAGGAGCAAACTTGAGGTCTACCCTTAAATCCTAAACTGCCTCTTCAGAACACAATCATAGCGAAAGAACTCTGGCCCTCACAACAATTAGCTCTAAGAAGTGGTTGAGGTTACACAGTCAGGCCAAAGACTGGGAGGGGGCGAGGGTAACCAGACCAGAGGCTCCTAACCTATCTCATTCAATAACACAGGTGAAAGCAAATATTGTCACCAACTAACATCACAGAATAAGCAAATGACTCCCAAACACAGAAAAGCTGATTCTTTCAAAGACAGAGAAACGTCCTGTCTTAACCTATTCCTTTCGACACCCTTGCAGTGTCTTGCTTTTCATTAAATTGTGGTAAACGCCATATCAAAAGCCAAGTGGAGTTATCAGAATTAAGGGAAATACCAATTTTGATTGATCCCACTATGCGTCTTGAGACATCCCTGCCCTCACGTTACTGAGGACTTAGAATATGCAAATCTGCATATTCTAATGTTCCTAAACTTATTCCTTCTTTTTCATAAAGTAAGCTTAGAGATAAATGTTTACAAATCAACTCAGTCATCATTTCTTCATTTTAATGCTTAAACGCTTCATTTTGATTGCTGCCTTTTTGACATTTCACCAAGGAAATATGTTTGCGTGTTCGCAATGCCATTGAATCAGCAATTAGATCTCCATATTCCAGATGTCATGAGAGTTTTCAATGCATCTCCCAATAAAATTTATTTCTGAACTTTGGGAAGGAAAAAAAACACATGTACTTTGTATAAATTAAGCACATTATCCTTATTTTTCTAATTGCTAAATTTAACACAAGGAGGGCTTCTGAATTTATTAATTCAAAATTTTCACATCATTCTACATAATATTTTTCTTGCAATGAATACAATTTTAAGTTATTTGTGGGAACGACTTATGCATGTTGATTCACTTTTTTTCCAGTGGAACAGGAGACATGGAGTTGAATTTCTGCTCTTAGCAGCACGCTACACTTGCCATCCTTACAAGTCTCTCTTGAGCCTTGGCACCTGGCTGGCACAGGAAATTTATTGTCAAAAGTAGACAAAGAAAAATGTAATTCTAGTCTCATCTGTGCCTTCATTAAGACTTTGTTAAGGTCCTGCGGACCTTGCACTGCTTTGATTCTCCACCTGCTCACAGGACTAGCTCAGAAGTACTGCTTCTGTGGCCCCTTGGCTACCGTGTGTCACTCCAGAGCAATCCTATGCCAACCTTTTCCTCTTTTACCTCCTTGGTGAACTAAATATACAAGCTTCCTAGGTCTTTGCAACAGATTCTAATTGACTCTATTAAAAATACAACAAACCAAAATGGCTATCCTATGTGTAATTTGGCACCACCAACATTTAAATGGGAGTGCAGAGGTATCTCTGTGAGGAGCCATCCTGAGTGGCTTCAGGAATAGTAGTGGGAGGGGAGAAAAAAGAAATGCTCTCCAAGATTTTGTTTACCTGAATTGGAAATGCATACCAAATCCTCATCTCCATTAAGGTAGGAGCATGGCTAAGTAAACTAAATGGTAATCCTTCCCAGTGGCCCTCCTTGCAGGGCACGCCCATCACCATGGAGAGCCCTGGCAGACGGCTGAGGTTCCCTTCCGTCCATTATTCCTGTGACAACTCTTTGGCATTTTCTCCTCTCATAAGAAAATGACACAACTCAGTGCTCCTTGTAACGGAAGGATTCTTCTTGGTATTTACCCAGTTCTAAAGGGTAACACTAGAAGAGTTTGACTCCCTGTTCTCCTCCCATCTGCAAAATGTTTGCAGATGCCTCCTTCTAGCCCAGCCTACCTTCTGAAAAATGCTCCTGAGCAAAAACTCATCTGTTAGTAATAGAACTGAAAAATGTCTCATTCCGGCTAGAAGTGGTATAAGAGCTGCTACTGCTCCAGTAAATTTATTTTACCTTTCAAGGGTTTAATTGCACGCAACATGGTGCAGTTTTGATTAATCCTTCAGAATTTAATATATACTCTGGGGGGGTCAATATGTTGCTTCTCCATGCATCGCTATCATGGGAGTAACTGGAATGCGTTTAAACACCACAGGAGGTACCCTGGCCCTGCCAAGGGTAAAAAGTGCTCATTAATGACTCGATCCAGGAGGGGAGAGAGCAGAGGGGGTATGCTTCCTCCCTGACGCTATTTCTGGTTTGCTTGGCAGGCATGGTTCCCTTGGGGAGGTCCCAGGTGAGGCACACACTGGAATCTTCCAGGCTTATGCCCTGATCATTTTAATGAGAAAGAAGTGTCAAAATATTGGCACCTTGCATCCAGCCAACATATGGAGAAGCTATACAGGCACTTGACTGAACTGTTTTAAGATTATGAAGGGTATAGTCAACCAGGTCAATGAGTGCTTATTCTGGGAACTTGGGCTATAAAGAGTTCATTCAAAGGTAATAAGTCCATTTGCCTTTTACACAAAGAATAATCTGTTAAATTCTACAATCCGTGTCCCACAGTTGGATTTCTGATGAGCAAGGAAAGATGAAGAGTTACAGTGCATCACTAAACTTGTAAACATCCAAAGTAAGATCTCGAGGCTGGAGCATTAAGATAGGCAAGCTCTAAGTTACTCAACCCTCTCCGGAAAGGCAGGATCAGAGACGAAGAAGCACAACAGCAGTGCTTGGAAATGCCGCACTTGGGAAGTCATCTACCAAACATCCTCAGGAGAAAGGTCGCCTTCAGCAGAAGCACAGCAACAAAACAGAGTACAAAACGTGGAGTCAGGGAAGAGCTCACATCTTGGCTCTCCCTCGCTCTGTGTCATGGTTTTTTCTTTGTTTGTTTGTTTGTTTGTTTGTTTGACAGAGTCTTGCTCTGGGAGTGCAATAGCATGATCAGCTCACTGCAACCTCCACCTCCAGGAGTCAAGTGATTCTCCTGCCTCAGCCTCCTGAATAGCTGGGGCTACAGGTGTGCACCACCATGCCCAGCTAATTTCTTTTTTTTTAATTTTAGTAGAGATAGGGTTTCTCTATGTTGGCCAGGATGATCTCAATCTCCCGACCTCGGGATCCGCCTGCCTCAGTCTCCCAGAGTGCTAGGATTACAGGCATGAGTCACTGCACATGGCCCAGTCTGTGTAATGTTAAACAGCCTTTCCCAGCCTGTCTCCTCACCTGAAAGCTGTAATATTAGGCCCATCTCAGGAGGGCTATGTCATGAGCTGAACTGTGTCCCCTAAAATCCATATGTTGAAGTCCTAACTCCCGATACTCAGCATGTGACTGCATTTGGAGATAGAGCCTTTAAAAAGTAATTAAGGTAAAATGAAGACATATGGGTAGGCTGTAATGTCATATGCCTGGTATCCTTATAAGAAGAGAGGATGACAACTCAGACACACAAAAGGACAGCCATGGGAAGACACAGGGAGAAGATGGCCATCTACAAACCACGGAGAAGGGCCTCAGAAGAAAACAACCCTGCCAACACCTTGATCTTGGACTTCCAGTCCCAGAACTGGAGTTACATAAATTTCCGTTGCTTAAGCCACCAAGTCCACAGTACTTTGTTACGGTAACCCAAGCAAACTAAGACAGGGCATTAGGAATCTCCAGTGCAATCAGATACCATAGGTACTCAGCACAACACAGGCCCCCAAGGAAGGCTAGTTCCCATTCCACTCTCCCCAACCCCATTTTATAGATGCACAAAGAGAAACAGATCCACAAGATGAGTTGCCTAAAGGGGATAGGAGAGAGAAAGGAGAGAAAGGAGAGAGAAAGGAGAAAGTCACCTTCCAAAATTCAGAGACCCTTGCCTAGTCTACTGGTCCATACTGCCTCCTGCAAGAAATGGTAGCACAGTGGGCACAGGGAATCACCTGAAACAAAAGGCTACATGACACTCCTGGCTTCTGGCCACGGGAAGATTCATATCTCAATGTAACTTCAATGTTCCTAAGCCACCAACAAGGGGTCAGTGGCAGATCATTGCATACAAGCAAACAGCTTTTTCAAAATCCTTTCCCGGAAATGCTATCCAAACAATCAAACAAGAGCTAACCCACTTTCCCCCTCAAACACAGGTAAAATGACTTGATAATTCCATGATGACAGCAAGCCCAGTTACTAAGCACCACCCCCATCTAACGTGATCATAAAAACCTTTCTCAGTCAGATTTATGGATTGTCATGGGAGTCTCTGAAGAGCTCCTTGCCAGAGGGAAGATCAGGGCACCAGAATGCCAGGGTGAGCACAGAACCCAGAGTTCAGAGCATATAACTGCCCACACCCCTGGTCTGTGTGCTCACCAGATTAAACCAGCTACAAGATGTCTAAAAGTTAGAACAACAAACACACTGCCAGGTTTGCAGTTAACCTGCAGTCAGACAGAGCCACCTGGTCATGTGTGCCCCTCTTAATTCCCCCTAAAGGTCAGGAAACTTACCCACAGCCTGAGAGACATGCATATCCACCCACAGCCTGTTCCAAGTCAGTTTCACTAGTTAAGTCAGGCCTCTCTCAACCTCCAATTCTTGGCAGTTTTGAGAGCCAGAACCAAAGGGACAATTGGACACAGTTCAATTGCAGTGAAATTAGAAGCTGCCTTAGATACACCAGGGTATACAGAACAAGCACTTGTTTACTCAACATATGAGTTAAGGTCAACAAGGGAAGGTATGCTTCCTGTTCACAAACCCTTGAGGGCTGTTTGTTTTGGGGCCTCTGGTTGTTCCTGGTGAAAGTCCAGAGTATGTGCCTGGGAGCAACCAGCCTGATCACATGAAACACACTTTCTTTTGCAAATCACTGAAGTCTTAGCAAGCCTAACCGGATTTAATTCCTGCTTGTTCTTGTTAAGAAGCAAAAGAGGAGAACTGTCTGTCTCTCCCTCGCTTCTCACAATGGCAAAGGCCTTTGGCCATTAAAATGTTCAGCTCTCCCTGTAGCCTACCGATTGAATTCAACTGGAAACATCAGCAGAAATCCATGGGGAAGCAATATGAATACATTTCACCCTGTCTGAAAACACAGAGAGACTCTCTATTAGAGTATTGATTTTGAGACTTGCTCCTTTAACCTACAAGACACTCTGTGGCCTCTGTCCAGCATGTTCTTTAACTTCTTAAGTTTTGGGCGATATATTGTGATCCACCAAGGGAAGCTTGTTTCCATTAGCAGTACCTCCTTGAAAACTCTGTGGAGTTCTTCAATGCTGTTTTTCTTCCTTTGAATCAATGGTGGATGCAAAGTGCGTTAAACTATTTCAATAGAAGCAAGTTACTAAGTTGCTTTTCTCCACTATCAGAACCTTCTGATGACACATTTCCAGTAAATTTTTGCTGAATAGTTATTTCTTTAAAAGTCAACTGACTTAAAGTCACTCTAAATGTAAACTACTCAGAATGTGTGAGGAAAAAAACATTTTTTACAGACCATCAGTGAACAGAAAAACAGACTTTTGCTATTAATTGATGCAATATCATCAAAATGATCCCATTTAGTGAGAAATCCGCAGAATCTCGACCTGAAGATCATTATCACTGGACTAATTTCCCAACCTCCTGGCTCTGAGGACACCCAAGGATTCTTGACTGTGCATATTAGCATCCTGTGCATGCCCTTGATGAGGGTGCACTTACTTCCTTCGCACATATTAATAAGCATTTGAGCACAAGCGTCAGGCAGACTGCACACTCGATGACTCACAAGGGAAGTGCTCATTTGTGAACGTAAATGCTGGAACTGAGTGCACCAAGAAGGAGGTCTGTAAAGTCCTGGTCCATTATGGCTCAATTATCCATGGGATTAAGCCTAAAAGGCAACATCTCTGAAACAAGTTCATCTGCAAACCCAATTGAAAGCCTTTCCAAAAAACAAACAAATGAAAACAGTTTTGCTCCTTTCCTGCGACAAATAGGGAAGTGTTGGGGTCTCTCCAGGTACCACACCCACCATCAGCCCTATCGTTCCAGAGGTCACGGGGAGAGGGTCACTGGGTCAGGAGCCAAAACCTGTCCTTGATGTGTGCTTGCCATCTGTCTGTGTGAAACACTAGGCCACGATGGCACAGGTGAGAGAATGCATTCACCCTCAGCACCACAGCCAAGGGTAAACACAAGGTGTGGAGGGGGGCCAGGACTAGAAATAAATCCGTCTTCAAATGCAAAAAAGCACAGGCAGAGATAAAGGTGGGGACAGATAAAGATAAACTTGAGTTATATTCAGGAAAGCATTCGTCTTGGGTCACCTATCTGATCACGGGCCCTGTAATCACATTGCTTTAAGACAGGAACAAGGAATTTCTTTTGTTCACAACAATGCCAAGGATCTGTGATTTTGTGACCTGGTCATTGGACAATGATACATTGAAAACTTTCTGAAAATAGCACTCACTTCAAAGGTACCTGTCGCCAGAAGAGGACAGTGATAATACACTCTGCTCTCAACTTAGACACCATTCGTGGATCTAGAAATTCCTAAAAGGAATGCCAGGACTCGGGTGAAAGGAAAGCTGAATTATATGACAGTGGCCTAAAAATAGAATTCTGCTGATGAAAGGGAGACAAAGAAACGTGAATTTCTTTCTTTGTGCTCACATACCTGAGAGAAACGTGACTCAGGAGGATTCATTCAAACCTTTAGTTCCTGATGAACGTGCTTATCCTCAGAAACAATCGAGGGACACTTGCCCTTTCAAACTAGTAGGAGATATTTCCCCCCATCCCAATCAGCTCCTTGCCAAAAGAGAACAAAGATGGGGACAGTCCCATCCAAAAATAATGATGCCAAGAGTGCTCTTGGCAATGCAGACATATCTGTGTTCCCTTCTCTAAACTATCCCAAATAATTCTCCAGATAACAAAGGGACTAACATAAATTAGGAAACTCTAGGGAGTGCTAATCACCAAACACAGGCTTTGAACAGCCATTAGGGCACTAGAAGATGCTGGGTCAGGATCCCTAGAGCTGTGAGTTAGTGAGAGAAGTAGGGAAAAAGGAAGCAGAAAAAAATCCCTTGCTCTGGAGGAACTTCAGTGCAACTCTGAGAAAATGATGACTTCTGTGGTTCATGAAACGGCAGGTGCATTGAAGAGTCACGGAGAACAAGACCTTGGCAAGGTGGCCTCAGGGTTCACATAACCAGTCCCCTGTCTATGCAGAGTTTTCCCACCCCTTAGGGTATTCACTGCTACTAGCATCTACACAGTGGACATCGGTGGCGGTTGTGAAGTGTCTTCAACATCATCAGCATTGACTCTATGCTCAAAAATAGAGCATATGTGGGCTTATAGAGCATAATACCAGATCTGGGGTTTATTAACCAGTTCTGCCAAGTGATGATCGTCTCAGGCTAATGAGTAGGACTACAAACAAAGTGGCTAGAGGTGGAGAACATGCCATTCAAGGAATTGCTTATCAAGCAAAAGCAGGAGGCCCTGGGGAAAATGGTTCATGTGTCCCCCCTTTCAATGCCACAGCTATCTCACTACAAGCTGTCATCTCGAAATGACCATCGAGGCATCGAAAATTCAAATGAGAGGGGCTGGTGAAGGAATGTCGCTCGTTTTTATAGCATATCTTACTTGCTTGGAGGCAAAATCTGTTGCTGCATTTGGACTCCTGAGAGAACGAGCTACATCTCTCCCTTCAGGATCTAAAGATGTGACCATCTGAAGCAAAGAAAGAAGCCCTCATTTTCCTTCTGTGAAAATTAAAATCTCTGCAGGTTGATAGGTTCTAAGAACAGCTACCAGGAAAAGGACTCACGTTTCTAACCAGGGCACGAAGTCAGCTACCAAATAGTGACTCAAAAACTGTGGCATCAAGCTAAAAATGATCACCCATAAAACTAATTTATGAACCTTTCATGAGGCACTCAAAGAACTATTTAGCTTTCATAATATTATTCTAAGAGTCAGCGTGTAGTACTACATACACTAAACAAATTAAATCACCATGGCCCACGCAGTCCAAGCACCTCACCTGATAGTGTTGAGGTGTAATTTCTTCCACAAAGATTTATTGACACCAGCCTCCATAAAGTGTTTGAAGCACTGGAGTTGCAGGAAAGAAGAAAAGAAGGCAAAATTTCTTGCTCCTGTGGTACTTAGATTTTAGGAAGTGGAGATGGAGTACTAATAAATAAGCAAAATGTATATTACATCAGAGGGTGATAAGAACTGTGGAGAAAAATAAGGTAGGGAAAGGAGAAATAAGAGTGCTGAGATTGGCCTTTAAAAATGGGGAGGGGGCCAGGCATGGTGATTCACGCCTATAATCCCAGCACTTTGGGAAGCTGAGGCAGGCGGATTGCTTTGAGCTCAAGACTAACCTGGGCAACATGGTGAAACTCTGTCTCTACTAAAAATACAAAAATGAGTCAGGTGTGGTGGCGGCCATCTGTAATCCCAGCTACTCAGGAGACTGAGGCAGGAGAATTACTTGGACCTGGGAGGCGGAGGTTACAGTGAGCCAAGATCACATACCACACTGCAGCCTGGGAGACAGAGTGAGGCTCCGTCTCAAAAAATAAAAAATAAAAATGGGGAGGTGGAGGGGGTGGTCAGGGAAGATCTCACAGAGAAGATGATAGTTTAAAAAGATCTCAAGGAGATTAGGGCATGGATATGTGTGTCACCAGAAGAAGAGCTTTCAGAGAGATGGAGTAGGATGAGCAAAGGCACTGACGCCAGAGTTCTTCTAAGTTTTAGAGTTACAGGTATAGGGAAAGGAAAAGAGATAAAACCTCTCTTTCAGGCCTTGAACCTGGAGCATATCTGAGACTGAAGGCTCAAAAAACAGTAAGGAAGCCACTGTGATTATTATAAAATATTAGTGTGCTTAGTAACAGAAACATAGAGGAGCAAAATATGTTATTATTATGTGGGGAACAAAGCAAGTAAGAAAATTATCAGCATGCAGTGAAACTATACCTGTTGAAAAACATGCATATATATATCTTTCAAGAATAGAATATATGCCAAAAATGTTAACAGCAGTTATCTGGGGTAGGGGAGAATTATGAAGGTTAGAAATGATGTTTATTCTCTTCTTTTTCATTCCTTTAATTGTTCATTTAGTAAATGTTTATGGAGAGTCTGCTGTGCCCCAGGCAATGGGGATGTAACAGACAGCCTCTCCCTCCTAACCTGACTTTCCAATAGGGAAGTGGGCAATATAACTTCAAGAAATAGGCCATACACTGAACAAATTAAATTACTGCAAGCTGTAACATGTGCTGTGAAGAATCAAGCAATAGCTGAAATCAACAAGAGCAGGTTTGGGAGAAATGGTAATGGAAGGTCTCAGGGAGGAGATGACATAGGGTGAACCCAAAAGGAACAAAAAGGGAAGAGCAGATCAAGCAAGAATAGCAAGAAGAGCTTCTGAATTGGAAAAGTATATGATGATACAAATATAAATACTTCCGTAACAAAAAATATCCTACATATTAGATGGATGGATATATAGGTAGGTATGTAGGTAGGTAGGTAGGTA
>CAUYLG010057480.1:0-11695 GCA_963573385.1 Cacajao melanocephalus
CACATAATTGGAAGTAAATCACTCCTCAGCAATTGCATAGCATTTCACAGGTTTAAATAAAATATTGGTTGGCTGCTTGTTTGTTATTTTCATCCCTTATTCCTTCCTGTCTCCATTGTTAAGCACAATTATTGGCATAAATGAGGTTTTTAATACCCATTTTTAAACTGCATTCTAGCCTGGGCAATAGAACAAGAATCCTGTTCTCTCTCCCTCTTTCTCTTCCTCTTCGTTTCTCTCTTACATTCTTTTTTTTTTCTTTCTTTCACTCTTTCTTTCTTTCTTCTTTTCTCTTTCTTTCTTAAAAAAAAAAAGAAAAAAGAAAAGAAAAAAAAATCAATACTTCAAACCAGTCAGTGACCACTGGCAGCTAAGACAGGGGTTTCGGGTTTGTCCTTCTGGGGAAGAGCCAGGGACTGTGTTGTGTAAGTGGTCAGCAGAGCCACCCTGACAGACAGAGACCAGCACAGGGTCGGCCAACACACCTCCCTTCCACAGGGCCACACAATAAATAGGGTGTTCATAAGTGGCCATATTTTCAGTAACACAATCTAGAGGTCCCTTCATGGAAATAGTCTCTAAATATGTCTTCAGCAGGATCTGTGGTTGTGACTTAAAATGTACAGTTTGTCCAATGAGTCACCACTGTTCAGTTGAATGATCTCATGCAAATTATTTAACTTCCCCGAGCCCTAGTTTCCTTCCTATAGAAGGAGACCATAAACTTGGCAGCATTTTCAGATAAATAAGATAGTGAATCAATAGTTGTGGGTGGAGGAGGGTGGTCTCAGGCTGGGGCACAGCCTGAGTCAAGCTGGGTTACGGTGGGATTCAGACATGTCTTGGACATATCAGAGGGTGAGAGGCTGCCTGCTGGGAAGTAAAACCTCACAGTAGGGGTTCAACAACCCTAAGGAGGATGTTTCTGAACACAGCACTGGCTGTCACTCCAGGCCAGGCCACCAGGCCCACCCGTTTGAGGTGAGGAAGAAGTCACCAGATGAAACAGATGGTAAAAGCTAAAAAGGTGTCCCTGAAATCCTCAGGAATCACAGTGTCAAATGACATCTGCAGATTCTGATGTGTGGGCAGCTTTAACAGTCACAGAGAATGAGCCCTGGACATCAAGTGTGCTGGTGTTGTTAGTGAGAGCCTCACGACCTCTTAACTGCACCACAAAGGCCAGACAGAAAACAACCAGTGCACCTGGAAATAAATGAGGTAAGCCTTGTGGAAGAACTTGAGTTCTTGGAATTACAGATAAAGATGGAGTCAGGAAATACTACTGGGCGACACAGCCGTATCTTCAGGGTCCTGTCACCTGGACAACATGGCTCATATGAGTAAAGTGCTTGGCATTTTGCCTGGCACATGGGTTATCTGAAAATATTAATTTTATCTTGCCCATGAAGATGTTGGCTAATGTAAAGGTCACTCACCAATTTCTGGGCAGACTGGTGGTCTCTGTTCATTTGTTCAATTATTGCTGTCAGCTCTGAGATTTGCTCTTCTAGGTCAGAAATGATGTTGGGCCTGCAGGACAAGTAACACTTCTATCATCCACAAAGCTTACCATTCCATGCTACTCCAGCCCCTGAGCATGACTGACTCTGGCTGGTGAGAGCTGGCCATGTCCTGCACCTGCTCCATCATTATGGGGTAGGGGTGGAGGGATAGGGTAGTCTTAGAGAAGGCATTTGGCAGTCAGGCAGTTGAGCCTCAGATCTGACTCTTTTGGGTAAGCTCACTAGACTTGAACAGGATGGTTTGGTGCCATACTGAGTAGAAGGAAAATCATGTCAGAAATTTATTAGAGTTTGACTTTGATTTGGTAATGATAGTTGAAACAGAGGAGGAAGTTCAGAGGATTAGGAAATTAGAAGATGGGCAACAGGATTGATGCTGACTGTGAACCATAGACAAGGAATGGGCCAGAGATGGGACTAAAAGGGGATTTAAGAGAGTGGCTTTCAGAACAGGTAATGGTTTTCTGTGTTTCTGGGTCTAAGGTGCCATGATATCTGTAAATTATTTAGCTCTATCTGGTTTCGCTAGACTGACAAGGTGGCAGGTGGTGGCATGTGCAGTAGAGCTGAGAGGAAGTCCTCAATGCAAGATGCTTTGACCTCTTTGGCCAACCATCTTCCATGTCTAACTAAGCACAGAGAGAATGTGGGATGAGAAAACAAGAGAGGGGATACAGGAGGAGACAGTACCAGGGTGTGGGAAAGAGCATGAGAAAGTTGAGTAACAGGAAGCCCCTATCTTTTGAACACAATATTCAGTATAAACAACACTCATAGCTTTACCAGGGAGTAAAACAAGCACAGGTTATCAGTTTTATTGTGCCCAACTGGTGACAACTTGCTTGTGAGGCCAAGAGGTGGCTGTGGGTGCGAGCTTGACTATAGGTGCATGACCCATTCTCTACCTGCAGAGGGTTGTGGATGAGCAGGGAAAATAAAGCAGAGGCTGAATACCCCTTGGGTGGGAAGACAAGGACTTGGGTCCCACCCCTCTGGGCCAGGTCAGATCAGGGAGACTCCATGGCCTAGCCTCATTCAACTTGAGTGCCCTTTAGACTCACCTCCAATCTGAATCCCTTCCCAAATGTAACCACTGCTAACAGGTGGGTTGTATTCTGCCTACATACTAGCAGACAGGTAGATGATTGTGTGTGTGTGTGTGTGTGTGTGTATGTGTTTTCTATGTTTGGTCCTTTAGACTTGTGTGTTGAAAAAATAATTCTCACATCAAAATAAGCCTGTGTGTGTGTATGTGTGTGTTTTCTATTTTTGGTCCTTTAGACTTGTGTGTTGAAAAAATAATTCTCACATCAAAATAAGCCTGAAGGAAGAGGCATTTGGAGAGCCATTCAGTAGTGCTTAAGAAGTAAGATGCCTGAACATGGGCAGGATATCAAAGAAGCAGAAGATACAAATAAGAGATTAAAGGGTAGAATGAAAAGATGTAGAGATGAATCTGCATCTGTTAACAGAAAAAGAAAGACATGGAGATATACTTGATACGGCACTGGAGGACAGGGAGTGGGTAGGGCCTGAAGACAGAGAGGATGGTTGTGCTCAGTAGGATGGAGTCAGGCCAGAACCTTCCACACTGCATCCCCCAGGGGCATGAGCTGAGTGGTATTTTTGGACATAATGAAAAAGAGGCTGGATGCGGTGGCTCAGGCCTGTAATCCCAGCACTTTGGGAGGCTGAGGTGGGCAGATCAGGAGTTTGAGATCAGCTTGGCTAATATGGCAAAACCCCATCTCTACTAAAACTACATAAATTAGCCAGGCATGGTGATGCACACCTGTATCCTAGCTACTTGGGAGGCTGAGGCATGAGAATCACTTAAACCTGGGAGGCAGAGGTTGCAGTGAGCCGAGATCCCACCACTGCACTCCAGCATGGGTGACAGAGAGAGACTCTGTCTCAAAAAAAAAAAAAAAAAAAAAAAAGGAGAGAGATGTTTACTCCAGCCTCCCAGAAACCCTGACTTTACCTAATTTGCATGCCCCAAATTCAGACTAATTTCTGGCTATTCTACCTATTCCTGCCCCAGGAACAATTTCTGTCCTTTGGGATAAATCACATAACTCCCAATCACTCTTTATCCTGTCCCTTGGATCTGCTCATGGATGGGATCAGAGCAAAGAGAGGCAGATGTGGAGAGATGCAGCACTGGGAAGCAGGGGCGAGGAGGGAGGTGCCCTTGCAGCCCCTCCAGAGCAGGGACCAGTGGCCTGGGTATGGGCAGGGCAGCTTTGGCTTGTCCCTGAGGCCGGGCTGAGCCGGGTGGGAGTAGCTCCAAGCAGCAGCATGTTTGTCCAGTGGCATTACCTGTCAAATCTGCCTTTGTCCAGGATCTTTGATTCCCACTGCTTTTTCCTATCAAACATCTCATCCCCTAAGGTGACAGAAATCTGTTCCCGATTCCGAACAAGCTGATAGCCGGGTGACACGTTCATCACTTCCTAGGCATCAAGGGAAAGTAGGATAAAATGGCAGACTTGGAGTGCTGAGGTTTCTCCAAATCTTCTCTTACGGCCTCACTCAGCTCTTAAAAACAGACCTGGGACTCCAGAGCCCAAACCCTTCTGGGCTCTTTGCCCATTATAGCTCATCCTCACATCTCTGAGACTCAAACCTGATGCTTAGTAGGCTCCTGGATGTCCCTAGGGGCCTCTGAAGCTCTGTGCCAAACTGAGCCATTGGTGCCCTGGGCACTACCTCTGCCCCTAACCCTTGCATTCGCCCTCATGGCCAGAGCCCAGAGGATGTGGTCACGTGGCAACTGCTCAGGTTTTGGAATCAGAGAGGCCTGAGTAAATCTTGCCGGTGCCACCAGACAAGAGCCATCCAGCATCTCTGCGCCTCAGTTTCCTTATCAGAAAATGGGCTTAATAACTCTTTCTCAAAGGGCTTTTGTAAGGGAAAAACAAAACAACGTACGAGAAAATGACTAGGATGATGGCAAACAAACAAAAACGTCACTTCCTCCTCCTCCCATTAGATGCCAAGAAACCTGGGCAGGGCCTCCCCCGGCCTGGACCAGGGCAAGGCTGGGGCTCTGAGAGCTGCGCAGTACACCCTGCAGCCCCGTGGGCCCTGCCGTTGCTGCCTCCTTCATGTCTCTCTGTGTTACTCTACTCCCCGCTGCCTGACGGCCCCAGGCGACCACCATCTTTCTCTTGGGCTCTGGCCTCTCCGCCTTCAATCTTTCTCCCTCCACAGTTCATCCTCGTCTCTACCTAGAGGGCAATTATACTTTTGTTTGTTTACTTTGTTTCCCTAACCATTAAAGGACTGCATGATTTTTGTTTTTAAAAAAAAAGAAGAAACTAGATAAACACAGAAACCAGTAAAAAATACCAATTAAATCCCACCAGAGGGTGCTTTTTCTAAAATGTAACTCTTATTTGGTCCTGTGCCTGTGTGAGACCAGTAAAGGCTCCCTGACACTGGAAGGGTCAGCCCCACACTCCCAGGCAGCTGTCAATACCCCTCCAAGTTTGGCTCCCATTGCCTTCTCCAGCTCCCTCCTGCCCCCACTCCCCTGAGGGGTCCCAGCAGTCTCTCCCCCAGCATTCATGACTTCCCAAGGTTAGCAGACAGACTTCCTGTATCTGGGCATGACTTGTTCGCTGGCCTGGATGAGCTGTCATGTCTGGTTTCCCTGGGACACTGTTTGCCTTGTGCAAGGCAGTAGAGAGTGGCAATTAAATACCCACTCTGGGATTTGGCTGAGCTGAGTTCAGGTCATGGTTCTGCCACTTCCCTGCCATGCATAATGTGCAATAATAACAGCCCCTCCTCCTAGGATCTTTGTGAAGATTCAACAAGGTAAGTATAGAAGTGTAAAAGGCCCATGCTTGCACATAGTAGGCACTCAATAAATTTTAGTCCCCCGCCCTCTTCCTGCTTTTACTCACATAAAATGATTTATTGCTCGCTTCTTGCCTTGCTAAATGGCTTTTCACTCTGCAAGAGAAAGACATGCTCAGAAAGCAACCAGCCAGCAAAGAGAAGCTTAGGAACTGCATCCTGAGGCCGCCACCATCTGACTTCCACTCTCTGAACTCTGCTCACCTGATCTTAGGGGATCCCTAAGGCAGTTGGAGAACTCACTGAAGCAGGGCTCCTGAGGTCCCCAAATTGGCAGTGCTCATGAAAAGGTTGTGCCCGAGGAGGCGAAAGAGCTGTCTTACGATGTTGGGGAAACTTGTTTCAGAGGAGCATAAACCAGCTAGAGAGACCCCTACATATTCTCCCTGAGGCAAGGTTCTGTGAGTCAGGTGACTCCCTACCCACCCCCATACACACAACTGTGCACACACACACTTCAGGGAACTGTGTGAAGCCCTCTTTATTGGAGAATGAAACATTCTATAGAAACAAACATAATGAAATGTATTTCATTCAGATACAAATGTTGAAGTTTAACTTGTTTGCCATTTACATTTTTTTTTTTTGTCGCCCAGGCTGGGGTGCAATGGTGTGATCTCAGCTCACTGCAACCTCCACCTACTGGGTTCATGCAATTCTTCTGCCTCAGCCTCCCAAGTAGCTGGGATTACAGGTGCACACCACCACACCTGGCTAATGTTTTGTATTTTTAGTAGAGATGGGGTTTCACTACGTTGGCCGGACTGGTCTTGAATTCCTGGCCTTGTGATCTGCCTGCCTCAGCCTCCCAAAGTGCTGGGATTACAGGCATGAGCCACTGTGCCAGGCCCATTCAAATCTTTATATATGCTATATACAAAATGAATACCAATGGTGTATATGTTCACAGTGGCCTTTCTCTTCAGCTCCAAAGCCAGCAGCAACTGCAGTACTCCAACCTCTGCTTCTGTTGTCACAGCTCCTTCTCTGACTCTGACACTCTGACCTCCTCTTTCAGGAACAAAGAAGGACCTTTGTGATTACATGGGGTCGGGATAATCCAGGATAATCTCTCCATCTCAAGGTCAGCTGATTAGCAACCTTAATCCCATCTGCAGCCTTAATTCCTCTTTGGCAAGTAATATAGCATATTCACAGTCTCCAGGGGTTAGGCTGTAGACGTCCTCGGCGGGGGAGTCACTGTCCTGCCCACCACACCAATCATCTCATTACCTCCTTTGAGCTCATCTCCCACCATTCCCTGCTCACTCCCTCGGCTTGTGCCGCACTGGCCTCTGGCTTCCTGGAAGAGGTCAGACATGCCAAGCAGGTTCCCACCCCAGGGCCTTTGGACTTGCTGGTCCCTCTGCCAGGAGTGCTTGCCCTAGGCATCATCAAGGCTCCTTTTGTTGCCTTTAAACAGGGACTCACCCTGACCTCCCTACATAAAATATCCCCACCCTCACAGCTCCTATGCCCTTTGGCTGCATTGTTTTTCTACGTAGCACTTGCCAACCTCAGATGTAATAACTTGTTTATGGTCCTCTTCCCCTCCTGTCCCCACTAGAATGTAAGTGCCAGGAGAGTGGTGACTTTATTGTGTGCTTCTGGCTCTTTTCTCAGCACCCGAAACAGTGCCTAGTAAATAACAGGTAGTCGGCCAGGTGCGGTGACTCATGCCTGTAATCCCAGCACTTTGGGAGGCCAACGCAGGCGGATCATGAGGTCAGAAGATCGAGACCATCCTGGCTAACATGGCAAAACCCTGTCTCTACTAAAAACACAAAAAGTTAGCTGGGCATGGTGGCGTGCACTTATAGTCCCAGCTACTCAGGAGGCTGAGGCAGGAGAATCGCTTGAACCCGGGAGGCGGAGGTTGCAGTCAGCCGAGATCGGGTCACTGCACTCCAGCCTGGGTGACAGAGCGAAACTCCTTTTAGGTCTTAAAGACCTAAAACTAAGGTACATTTCTAAGCTTGTAAAATATGAGTCAAATTTTAGTTTGTGATTAAAACCAAGATGCCACCCACAGAAAGTCTTAGACACTTAGTAATCGGCTAAAGAGTGAGTCACCACCCTACATGCATGGCAGGGCCACCAAGGCTCTGTGACAATCGCACACATCAAGCATTGGACTCTAGGGCAGGAAACAGCTATTTTGGGCACCCCCGTGGAGAGCAGTTGATACAATGATTTTGAATCAAATCATGCAGTGACTTTGGAAGCTGTGGATGCAGAGGACCCCAAAATCTACATGTAGGATCTGAGGTTTATGAGAAATCAAGGTGGATTCTGGCAATTCTCTAACATCCCTGGCATCAATTAGTTCGTCAAGCCAGGCGGGAAGGAGGTTATTTTATTCACATGGCTTAAACCATTTCTGCCTCATGGACATAAAAATACTTAAGGCCAGGTACAGCGGCCTCCACCTGTAATCCCAGTACTTTGAGAGGCCAAGGTGGGCTGATCACTTAAGGTCAAGAGTTCAAGACCATCCTGACCAGCATAGTGAAATCCCTTCTCTACTACAAATACAAAAATTAGCTGGGCATGGTGACGGGTGCCTGTAATTCCAGCTACTCAGGAGGCTGAGGCAGGGGAATTGTTTGAACCAAGGAGGCTGAGGTTGCAGTGAGCCAAGATGGTGCCAACGTGCTTCAGTGTGGGTGGCAGGGCAAGATTCCATCTCAAACAAACAACTGCAGGGCATGGTGGCTTACATCTATAATCCCAATGCTTTGGGAGGCTGAGATGGGTGGACTGCCTGAGTTCAGGAGTTCGTGACCACCCTGGGCAACATGGTGAAACCCCGTCTCTAATACGAAAAAGTAGCTGGGTATGGTGGCATGCACCTGTAGTCCCCATTGCTTGGGAGCCTGAGGAACCAGAATTGCTCGAACCTGGGAGGTAGAGGTTGCAGTGAGCTGAGGTCCCATCACTGCATTCCAGCCTGGGCAACAGAGTGAGACTTCATCTCAAAAACAAAACAAAATAAAACTTACTTTGGGGAAAAAACAGGTTTTTTTGGTTGGACGTAATTGTGGCTTTTTGGAGCTGGTAGAAGAGGAGTTAGCCTGAAAGTGAAAAACAAATAATGGAAACAAGAAAACTGGAAATTTGGAAACCCCTTTTAACGCTCCCTGATTAAGTACATCCCTATAGTGACCCAAAATTGGAATATATGATCTGACAGCTGGAATCTTTAAAATCTGAGACCTTTAAAACTCAGGCCCAAGGCCCTGGCACATGTTCACTGTCCCAGGAAGAGCTCGTCCCCCAGTCGCCAAAGCTCTTTATCCCACATGGAGGGGGCAGCTGCCATCAAGGCCCCTTGGTTGGAAGCTGCACTTTGCCATTGCACCAATGCTGAGACTTCCTCACTTAAAATGGCACAAATCCCAGGCAGGGCTGGCAAGATGCGCGTGCAGCCAACCCGCTGGCAGGCTCTGGGGAAAGCGAGGCTTTCTGCCTCACCTGGGATTCTGCTGCCACCCTTGCTGTTTTAGAAATCTTGTGAAAGAAAGGAGGCTACAAATGAATCCCAAGGTCTCTGTGCCTACCCCACCCTAGATAATTCTTACTTAGACGTCCCTGTGGGGTTCTTTCGTGGTAGCTGAGTGGTCTTGATTAGCTTCCGTGGTCCCACGTTCCAGGGGTCCCAGCAGGTGCAATAAACGAGAGGGTTGGGGTACATAGCTGAAGGTCAGGGGCAGTCTTGGCGACTAGATCAGGAGGCTCTTTCTGAAATGGAAAAACAACAGCAGAAGGTTAAGCACTTAGAATTGAAGCAAAAATACAGACAAATTGGGAAGAACCCAGGGAGAAGACCCAAAGAACGATGATAGATTCCAGAAGCTGTTGATCTGGTGCAGGGTCTTGACTATAGGTTAACAGCTCATTTCTTTCTACTCAGTATACTTAACTTGAAAGCAATTTAAAATTTGCCGTAACTGGCTGAGCGCAGTGGCTCACGCCTATAATCTCAGCATTTGGGAGGCCAAGGTGGGTGGATCACTTGAGGTCAGGAGTTTGAGACCAGCCTGGCCAACATGGTAAAACTCTGTCTACTAAAAATACAAAAATTAGCTGGTGTGGTGGCACACACCTGTAGTCCCAGCTACTCAGGAGGCTGAAGTGGAAGGATTGCTTGAACCTGAGAGGTGGACTGCAGTGAGCCGAGATTGTGCCATTGCACTCTAGCCTGCGTGGAGAGTGACACTTCCTCTAAAAAAAATAAAATAAAATAATAAGATAAAATAAAATAAAAATTGCCATAACTGAGTCCTTGCTGTGAGCCAGGTAAAAGTGCTCAATTATTGTTATGCTGATACTATAGATAAGGCTGCTGAGACTCAGAGAAGTCACAGAGGCAGCAAGTTGCAGAGCTGGAAACAAACACAAATCGTCTTGACTCCCAAGCTTCTTCCTTTCCAGCAGGTCACACCAGTCCTCATTGAAGGGAATAGAAATTCCCACAGCAAGTTCTACACAGAACTTCCTGGAAAATTAGTTCTGGGCTGGGTGCGGTGGCTCATGCCTATAATCCCATATAATCCCAGCACTTTGGGAGGCCGAGGCGGGTGGATCACGAGGTCAGGAGTTCGAGACCAGCCTGGCCAACATGGTGAAACCCTGTCTCTACTAAAAATACAAAAATTAGCCGGTGAGGCTGGAGAATCACCTGAACCCAGGAGGCAGAGGTTGCAGTGAGCTGAGATCGTGCCACCACACTCTAGCCTGAGTGACAGAGCAAGACTCCACCTCAAAAAAAGAAAAGAAAAGAAAAGAAAATTAGTTCTTTTCTTGAACTACAGTGCAAGTGAATCTCCTCCTGGTCACCTCCTTGAATTACCAAATGGAAACTCTTCTTCCCTGGCTCCATAAAAACAAAACCCCTATTATGAGAATCTTGAAAGACAACTATCAGATATACATGGTGGCTTGACCACATTGACTTATCTTCTTTCTTTTCCAGACTAAAACTAGAGTATAGCATTAAAAGAGATTTAATCCCAGAAGAGCAAGAAAATGGGAGAGGAGACTGTAATGCACAAGGGATGTCTGTACATGCTGGCATCGTAACTAGGGCTCTCACCATAGCACTGTGGCCTATGTACCTGCAAAGACAGAGTATGAACAACGTGGAGCCAATTCACACATCAAGTTCCCAGAGGATGCACAACTCGTAACTGTTAGAGTAACTGATGATATTGACAGGCAGCTGGAAGATCCACAGGAGCACACGCTAGGATGAATACTGTCCCTTTCCCTACGCCACATGTCCTAATCCCTGGAAACTGTGACTATGCTACCTTACAGGGCAAAAGCAGCTGTGATGAAATGAAAGATCTTAAGATGGAGAGATTAACCTGAATTATCAGTCAGGGAAGATGTGATGATGGAGGAAGAGGTAGGAGTGACTGAGGAAAAGGGCCAGGAGCCAAGGAATTTGGGCAGCCTCTAGAAGCTGGAAAAGACAAGGAAACGAATTTTCCCCTGGAGCCTTCGGAAGGAACGCAGCTCTGTCGACCTCTTGATTTTAGCTCAGTGAGACTCATTTTGGACTTTGACTTTCAGAATTGTAAGATAATAAATTGGTGTTGTTTGAAGCCAATAAATTTGTGGTAACTTGTTACAGAGCAATAGAAACCAGAGAATTTGGGAGTGGGGGTGGGGGACTGGTGATAGAAACATAGAAACAAATCACTCCAGGTTAAAAAACATTGACTGAGGGAGAGAGATCCAAGATGGCCGATTAGCAGCAGCTCAGGATTGTAGCTCCCAGTGAAAGCGCAGAGAGTGAATGGACACCGCAATTTCAGACAAATTTCTGTTGCCCACAAACTGGGAGATACCCAGCGGAGGAGCCACACAGGTCGCCAGCATGACTCTTTTGGCTGGCGCGGCTGTTTTGCCGGCGCCCCGGCGTGGCGCAGCGCAGCGCAGCGCTTCTCAGTGCGGAGTATATGGGACTGGGTGCCCTTTGAGTTGGGCTCGGCTGGTCCCATCCCCACTAGGAGAACAGCAATTGGAAGCGCTGAGGACCGAGAGTTTCACAGTAAGCACAGCTGAACCCAGAAAGGCCTAGCTCTGTGGGGAAGGGGCGTCCGTCGAAGGAAAACTAAGAAACAGAAAAAACTTCATCACCAACAAGCCGGACATCCACTCAGACCCAATCTGAAAGTCGGCAATTACAAAGACGACAGGTGAATAAATCCACAAAAATGGGAAGAAACCAGTGCAAAAAGGCTGAGAACACCCAAAATCAGAATGCCTCTCCTCCTACAGGGGATCGCAGCTCC
>CAUYLG010057484.1:0-16272 GCA_963573385.1 Cacajao melanocephalus
GAGAATAAAACACCTAGAAATACAACTAACAAAGGATGTAAAGGACCTCTTCAAGGAGAACTACAAACCACTGCTCAAGGAAATAAGAGAGGACACAAACAGATGGAAAAACATTCCATGCTCATGGTTGGGAAGAATCAATATCATGAAAATGGCCATACTGCCCAATTTAATTTACAGATTCAATACTATCCCCATCGAGTTACCAATGACCTTCTTCACAGAACTGTTAAAAAACACTTCAAACTTCACATGGAACCAAAAGAGAGCCTGCATAGCCAAGACAATCCTAAGCAAAAAGAACAAAGCTGGAGGCATCACGCTACCTGACTTCAAACTATACTACAAGGCTACAGTAATCAAAACAGTATGGTACTGGCACCAAACAGAGATATAGACCAATGGAACAGAACAGAGGCCTCGGAGGCAATGCCACATATCTACAACCATCAGCTCTTTGACAAACCTGACAAAAACAAGCAATGGGGAAAGGATTCCCTGTTTAATAAATGGTGTTGGGAAAACTGGCTAGCCATGTGTAGAAAGCAGAAACTGTACCCCTTCCTGACACTTTACACTAAAATTAACTCCAGATAGATTAAAGACTTAAACATAAGACCTAACACCATAAAAACGCTAGAAGAAAACCTAGGCAAAACCATTCAGGACATAGGCATAGGGAAGGACTTTATGACTAAAACACCAAAAGCATTGGCAACAAAAGTCAAAATAGACAAATGGGATCTAATTAAACTCCAGAGCTTCTTCACAGCAAAAGAAACAATCATTAGAGTGAACCAGCAACCAACAGACTGGGAAAAAATTTTTGCAATTTACCCATCTGACAAAGGGCTAATACCCAGAATCCACAAAGAACTAAAACAGATTTACAAGAAAAAAAAACAAACCCATTCAAAAGTGGGTAAAGGACATGAACAGACACTTTTCAAAAGAAGACATATATGAGGCCAACAAACATATGAAAAAATGCTCATCATCACTGGTCATTAGGGAAATGCAAGTCAAAACCACATTGAGATATGATCTCATGCAAGTTAGAATGGCAATCATTAAGAAATCTGGAGACAACAGATGCTGGAGAGGATGTGGAAAAACAGCACTTTTACACTCTTGGTGGGAGTGTAAATTAGTTCAACCATTGTGGAAGACAGTGTGGCGATTCCTCAAGGATCTAGAAACAGAAATTCCATTTGACCCAGCAATCCCATTACTGGGTATATACCTAAAGGATTATAAATCATTCTATTATAAATACACATGCAAATGTATGTTCATTGCGGCACTGTTTACAATAGCAAAGACCTGGAACCAACCCAAATGCCCATCGATGATAGACTGGACAAGGAAAAAGTGGCACATACACACCATGGAATACTATGCAGCCATAAAAACTGATGAGTTCTTGTCCTTTGTAGGGACATGGATGAATCTGGAAACCATCATTCTCAGCAAACTGACGCAAGAACAGAAAATCAAACACTGCATGTTCTCACTCATAGGTGGGTGTTGAACAATGAGAACACATGGACACAGGGAGGGGAGCATCACACACTGGAGTCTGTTGTGGGGGCTAGGGGAGGTACAGTGTGGGGTAAGGAGATTGGGGAGGGATAACATGGGGAGAAATGCCAGATATAGGTGACGGGGGGATGGAGGCCACAAACCACCTTACCATGTATGTACCTATGCAACAACCCTGAATGATCTGCACATGTACCCCAGAACCTAAAGTGCAGTAAAAGAAAAAAAAAGGTTGAAAATCAGCAGCTCTCTATGGCCCAACCCACTAGCTCTTCAGGAGAGCCAGGATTCAAAGCAGTGTCGGCCACGATCTCTAGCCAGCCTTCCTTCCACGGTGCCATGCTGCTACCTCATTTATTTATATTTTGTCTTCTTTCAAGAATCTAACCTTGTATACATTGCACACTCAATATAGTATATGTGGCTACTACATATCTGTTGACTGGCTTTTTAAAAGGGAATTTGGAAAGTGCCACAGATTTGTGTTTTATAACCATTTAGCGAAGTATTAGGTCTCAGGTTTTACCACTGTAAATCTAAGTGGTTATAAAGGAATACTAGTTACTATCTTTTGAGTCATTATTTTCCCTCCTCTCTACATATGTTGCAGTTTTCCAAAGTCCCAATAGCTGTCACCGGTGATGGGCTCTTCCTGAGACAGGTAAAATCTTGCGTCTCTGATCTCTCTTCCTCATTTATATTTCTCTGTGTTTTCTCTAACCAGTGAAGCTAAAAAATGTCACAGATTTCATGAGATGACTGAGAAAGCACTTAGTAACCCACATTTAAAGCGTCCCTCCCATCTCTTTCTTCCTCTATTCGCAACTCCTTTCCACATTCTCATTTCTTCCCGCTGCACCGCTTTCTCTCTTCTGGGGACAATATTCTAATTTTTTGGCCACAAATGTTTACCTCAAATCCTTATTTTGGCCATTTTAAGCACATACCTGCCCATTTTGAAAGAACCCAGGTGGTTTTAATATTGAGTATGTCTCAAAGATACAAATTTTGAGAGCAAACCAGTGACTACACAATTTAAAGTGTGATTACATAGTAATTACTCAATTTGCTTGTGAACACTGAATCCTCTCCATGGGTTCCAGACAGATGTCACAACAGATGCACCTCATATAAAGGGGAATTTCCATTAACTGCAGTCGTAGTTGGGCTTATAACTAGCGACAGGAGTGCTGAATTAAATTGTTAATAAAGGGCACTGTTGAAAACTATTAGGAAGTATGATTCAGACAGGAGAAGCAAGCAGTTGTTAAGCATGGGAAGCTTCCCGTGAAAAAGTGTGTCAAATATACTGTTGATATTTCAAAGAATTGATGAATACTTGGCTTTGGGGTTACGTGACCGTTATCGATAATAGTAACTGGATTTTGTAGAGAACTTGCCGGCGTACAAATGTATTTCTACTTACACTATGATTATTACCAGAATCCAGGAGGTAGAGACAAATGTCCGGAGGCTCAGAGGCTCACCCATGTTCTTATAACTGGTGTGCAGTAGAGTCCAAACCCATAGCAAGGCTGCCCTGGCATTCAAGCCACTTCTCTCAGCATCACATCATGCTGCATCTTCCTGGGAACAGTCAGTTTAATAAGCCAATCAATTAGACTGTGCATGTGTTTTTAATGAAACTGACCTGTTGACTTCTTAATTTAAAATCAAAGTGATTGAATCAGCTGTTGGTGAAAACACAGGTTAGGAAGCGCTTATTTTTACATCAGACTTTTGGTTTTGGCAGTATATATTTTCAAACGGCTACAGTTTGAAATCAATTCTTTGTGCAACAGAGGAAACAGCTAGATATGAAGCAGTCTTTTCAACTAAATTCATACACATCCAGGATAATCAACACTGATAGCATCATCTTCAAATAGGCAGCACATGAGCCTGTATTGTTATTGACATTCAAAATTGTGGACAAGTTTAATGTACAAAGTTTTCAGGTGAAACCCTGAAAGCATTTCACTGAAGGCTGGGAGACATTTGTACATCCGCTTGATTTTCTAACCAAACTTTTTTTTTTTCATAGCATGAATGAATCCCTACCCCGTCCTAGTTCCACTGAAGGTCTTTCCTCATCCAAATGACAACAGCATGTTTGCCAACACAGCCTGCCACTACCGACCCCTGCACCCGGGTCTGTGAAAAAGACCTGGCCTTAGTGAGGTTTGTCATTCAGGAAGCTGCTCAAGTGTTGAGGGCTACAGAGAATTCACTTCTGCTCAGTCCTTGACATTTCTCTGAGATGTGACTTCCAGACTCTGGTGTGATTGGTGAGAATGACGGAGAGAAATGATCCAGTGGTCTGTCAACAGGACTTCCACACAAATGTCAATGCTTGGTGAGGAAAAACTGCTTTTTATCTTTCTGTTTGGTTCTTCTTCATAAAGAACATCCATGCTTTCTAGACATTTCTTTTGCCTTTTCCTCTCCTCCCAAAAGACTCTGGTTACTTACAGTCAGTCCCTTCTCCTGGCCTTTCCATTTTCTCCTCAGAAGGACCACCACTTCACTTACCCAGGTGGGCTTTGCCCCCCTCCTTGGAGCACTCACCCTCCTAGGGCTTCTTTTTCTCACAGAACTTCCCACTCCATTTCCCTGCACATCACAGAGGACTGTTCTCCCAGATCATCTCAGCCTGCCCACCAGGAAGCCATAGCTCACATCTCAGCCAAGGGAAGGGGTAGAGATGAGGCCAGTGTAGAAGGATATCAACAAAGGAGGGGGGAAGGAAAGACATCAACTGACACTTTTCAAGAGTGGGGAAAAGAGAAATGAGAGGCCTCTGGAGCCTGAAAAAGGAAGCTCGTAAGTGGGGCAAGACTTGGCTTCTTTTTCTTTCCTGCTCCTTATTTATCATACTTTAGATATCTATTTTTATTAGAAATGATTTCTGAAAAATGTCTGACATAGTGATTAGGACATTATAGACAATCAGTAAAAGACAGTTATTAATGTATTGTTTTTTAAGGCCCAAGTGACTCAAATCAGTATAGGACAATTTGGTTCCAACCATGAAGCAAAAAGCTAGTTTTGATAAAAGCAAGATCGTACTTTTGGTAAAAGCTTCTCTCTGTTATAGTTCACAGATTGTGGCAGTCAGTTGTGAGGGATATGATGACAACTTATGATGATAGTCACCAGGTGCTGAAATTTGAGTATGATAATTTTGGAGACAGGACAGTATTAATGTAAAGACCTGCATTTCAGTCCCACACACATATTACTCCTGAAAATGTTCTGCAACTTTTATAGGCCCCTCTCTCCTAATCTGCAAAATGAAGATCCTACAGAACAGATCACACAGGGTTGGTTGTTCCTAGCTCAAATGGGATCATGAGCAAAGCTCATGGCACTGTGCTTTGCATACAGTAAGCACTCAGTAAAGGCTGTCCAGTATTAGGATTGTGATTTTTAAAAAGAAAGCACATTTTGTCTTTGTAAAGATATCAGTTTTATGCATTTGCCTTCTGATTTACTTTCCTGAGAGACAAAGAAAGGGACATGGTTTAAGCATGCCTGTTGGGAATGTATGAGCCATAGCCATGAGAAATTCATCTCTTACACAGACTGTAGCAGGAAAAATATCAGAAACCATGCTGGTAGGTTTCCCATCCACTATATGACCTCTGCCAATTATATTTCTGACCATGTCACATTCCCACAGAACATTTTCCATGAGATGGTGTTTATTAATTCATTCGGCAGTTCATCATAGGTTAGATTTATTTCCCTGCAGTTTGAGAGCAATTTTGTGCTATTAGGAAAGATGTGAGAAGTCATTTGTGGGACGGCAGATAGATTGAATTGGCGATGGAGGAGTTGTTGACCGTTTCACATTATAGGGCGTTTTCCAAATTCTGGGACTATATGGTGTATGCTAATTTATTTGACTAACAACTGCAGAGCATGCACTTCTTTCAGGCCCAGGAATAGGTGCCAGAGAATCAAAGGTACATTATACAGCATCGCAGTCTGGTGAGAAACATGAGGTCTTACACACAGCTGAATAAATATTTGCTGAGGCAACTGGGAAATAAACCCTTACTTAATTCTGTGTGCTCTTAGAGAGCTTAGAGCAACCTACCCTAAGAGGGCAGGGGAGGGAGACGAGTGCTGTTGTTGTGATAGGTTTGTTGCCTGTCTCTGCTGTGCTTCGAGGGCCCTCTGTGCTGACCTTCTAGCAATCTCTCCAGGGCTCCATGAAACCCTCTCAGAAATAACTGTTACAAAGTCCCAGAAAAGTACACTGGGATGTGGCCAGTCGTAACCCCGACAAACCACTCTTGGTGCCTTTTTACATTTGTAAGCCTAGGAATTGTGTAATGCTCTGGTTTCCATCCCAGTTTGCTCAGCGGCTGAAGCAGAGCTTGCAAAGGACTTTGGATACAGGGCATCCAAGGCCATAAACCAACACGCTGTCAGAAAGTGTGCTCTGAGCAGCAGCCACACACTGAGCAGGGACTGCCAGAGAGGGAAGGGGTGGGCGTCGTTTGCAGAAAACAGCCTGACTCCCTGCTCCTTAGCTCACTACTGCCTGTAGCAAGAGCTGCTTGGCTTCATCTTGCTCATTCAGTCTCACCTAGGTGTCTGTCTAGACCAATGTGGTTCCCTAGTTAGGGAGAATTTAGGGGGTCCAAGGCCAGTAACACAGTGGCAAGGATCTTGTCATATTTCCAACTGACCATGTGCTCAACCTTTAGAAGCTGAGCCAACTGCATTCTTTTGTTATTTATGACTAAATAGACCACCTCGTATCCTGCTTACTGTAACTGGCACCTGTTTTGTTCTTCGTACCCTACCCTTTGGAGCCTTGTTTCTTTAACTGGCAGGTGAATGTGTAAGCACTGACTTGAAGGGCTGTTTTGAGCAGTAAATGAAATAGCTTGTGAGGCATCTGGCACAGAGTAGACATTGGTGCCACACGATTTCCCTCAAGATGGGCTTTTCTTGACATTCTTCAGCTGAGCAGAGTAGCAGACCCCAACTCTGCATTTGGTTTCTATACCTTGACCTCATTTACCAAAGTGATGTGGGGTGAGCCTAGGTCACACAGCGGGGAATGGGTCAGGTCACTTGACTCCAAAATGTGCCATTTGTGCTGGTGTCTGAGTCTTGACCTTTGTACATTCTGTCCCACTGGTGTTCTTGGAGCTTGGAGTTCTGCCTCTGAACAGGAATCATGATTGTTTTGGTGTTGAGGACATTTGGTAGAGTACAGTGGGAAAATATGTGATTTATTTACCAATACTGTCATCCTTGGTATCTGATGGGAATTGGTTCCAAGACTCCACCATACCAAAATCAGCAGATGGTTAAGTTCCTTATATGATATGGTGCAGCATTTGCATATGACCTACACATTCTCCTTTATGCTTGAAATAATCTCTAGATTACTTATAATACCTAATACAATGTAAATGCTATGTAAATAGTTGTTATGCTGTATTTTTAATTTATATTATCTTTTATTATTGTATTATTATGTTTTATTGTTTTTCTTTTGCAAATATTTTCAAGCCACGGTTGTTTGAAGCCTCAGATGTGGAACCTGTGGATACAGTAGGCTGATTCATGTGTGCCACAGACATCCGTGACTCTCACCCCATCCTCGATTTTCATTCCTTCTTTAAGCCTCATTCAACACTGGTCATCACCCAATCCCTTACATGCACCTCATTCCTGACAGGGTGTCTCCTAATCAGTTCTTGAGTTTCATCAAGGGTTTAGGCCTCGGAGACCTCCTCAGGGGCACAGAGAGCACTAGACTGCTATGCCAGTGTGCAGGGAATTGAGTCTAGCCCAGCGTCTCCTGTGACCTCCTCTTCTTCAGCTCTGGCTCAGCTGTTTGGGGAGCTGTCTCAAGAGAGATCAGGGACCAAATGACACGGGTCCCTGTCCTTTCTCTCAACTCCTCTTCCTTAGGCTCTGGAGACTTGAGGGGAAACCTGGCCAGGTTGAGGCTGGAGAGGATCAAGAATGAGCCCTGGAGGGCAGAGTGGTAGACAGGACTGAATGCAAGACTGGGAGTCAAGTGACCTGACCCATTCCCTGCTGTGTGACCTAGGCTCACCCCACATCACTTCAGGAAACGTGGCCGAGATGTAGAAACCAAATGCAGAGCTGGGGTCTGCTGCTCTGCTCAGCTGAAGAATGTCAAGAAAAGCCCATCTTGAGGAACACTGTGTGGCACCAATCTCTACTCTGAATAAAAAGAAATGGTGCTGAAATTGAGGCCTTAGCTTATTGGATTGGAAGAGAAGGAATCAGAGGGAAAACATTTGTAAAATTTGCTTTGAATTTGTCATAGTCTAAGATCTTTATCAGTATTTAATTTAAAACGAAAAATAAAACTGCCTGACAACCTCACAGTGGCTATCGAATTACAAGCTGGGTAAGTTGTCAAACACCTACGCAATGTCTAAAGGGATAGGAGGATGGAGCCAAGGGCTGTGGCACAGACTCCCCTGCCCAAGCCCAAGACAAAGTCAGAGAAGCAGATGCACAATCTCAATTTCTGTAATTTCTACAGAAGCTGGAGTCAAGAGTGGTGTGCTTTCTGAACAACTGCCCTGGGTAGGCCAGAGAAAAGGAATAGATCCCTGTCTCAGAGTGAAAATGAAAAAGAAGCTCTAAGGGGAAAAATTATTTATGGTGTACTCTGAGTCTCACAATGTGGAATTATTAAGAGAATTGTCTTCTATTGGTAGCCTCTTTATATATAACACACACACACACACACACACACACACACACATACATCTACATATATCCTGTTGGTTCTTTTTCTCTGGAGAGCCCTAACATCGTCTCCTTTGCTAACAAGTTCCTCAAGGCAAGGTCCTAGGCCTTCTTTTCTTCTCACTCTAAGTTTTGCTTGTTTTCTATGCAATTTTTTTTTCTGCCCAGGGCCTCAGTTACCATCTGAACATGAATAACTCTTAAGTTTATATTCTAGCTCAGAGATGTCTCTCTCTATGGATCTCCAGACCCATGCATCTAATTGTGTACTTGGATATCTGAAGGGCATCTGAATGCAACACGTGCAAAGGTACATTCATGATCCTGCAATCTGGATCCTCTTTCAGGGTTCCCCACCTCTGTAAAATGTACCTCTCTCTAACCGAAAGACCCAGAGCCATTCCTAACAGCTCTCTGCCTCTTAACTCTGTACTTAATCCATCATCATATCTTGCTAATATCGCTTCAGAAATTCTTCTTATATCTCTACTTCTCTCCAGCTCCACTATCACCACTCAAGTTTTGGGTATCTCTTATCTTGACTCCTATAGTAACTTTTCAAGTTGCAAGTTGTAAGTAGCTGTCTATTCTCTGTCTCTCCTCTTATCCTCTTTCTTTACATTCCAGCTACGGTGACCTTTCTACAAACTAAATCTGATTCTATCACTCTGTGCCATTACCTGTTGGAAACCATAAATGATTTTCTGTTGTGCTTAGCAAGACAGCTAAGAAATTCTTAGCAAGATGACAGGGTCGTTCCCAAGGCTCTGCATGGTCTTATCCTGCTGCAGTTTTCCCCTTGCTTTCTGGGAAGGGGAACTAGCTTTTTCTTTCAACTCCTGAAAAATAAGTCCCCATCATGGGTTCTTTGAATATACTGTTTTTACTGTAGTTTAAAAAATTTGGAAAATTCTTCCCAACTTCTCAACTATCATATCAGGAGTCACTTCCAGAGGAATCTTGTGTGCCAAACACCCCTTCCTTAGGCTACTCAGATTTATTATACAATCTTTTTTCTTTTTTTTGAGACAGAGTCTTTTTCTGTCACCAGGCGCCAGGCCAGAGTGCAGTGGCGCAATCTCAGCTCACTGCAACCTCCGCCTCCCGGGTTCAAGCAATTCTCCTGCCTCAGCCTCCCGAGTAGCTGGGACTACAGGCGCGCGCCACCACGCCCAGCTAATTTTTGTATTTTTTAGTAGAGAGGGGTTTCACCATGTTGGCCAGGATGGTTTCGATCTCTTGACCTCGTGATCCGCCCACCTCGGCCTCCCAAAGTGTTGGGATTACAGGCGTGAGCCACCGCGCCCGACCTATTATACAATCTCATAGTTTCTCTAAATCAATGCAAATACCTAAGAATTATCATGTGCTTGCCAAGTTCAAGTGTCAAGCACACTGCTAAATATTTTATAATTGTTATATCTAAATATTTTCTAATAAAAAATTAGAGAACTAGGCAACGTTGTCATTCTTATTTTCTAAGAGAGGAATCAGAGAACCTGGGTGATATGCTGAGAGCATATTCAGCTGTGTGATGAGTTGAGTGGATACTTGGCTCTCCCACTGGCTTGTGTATTTAGAATGAGCTGGGGCCACTGTTAATGGATCAGCACTGTTAGAGGACTGCCTGGCATGTAGAATGTGTTCCGTATGTACTTGTTGATTGAAATAATGAATATTTGAATGAGAAATGAACCAGGGCATATTTTAACATGAAAACTAACTGGGTATTGCTTTTGTTCTCTATACCAAATTAGTCACCTATGAGATTGTTTACAAAATTCTAGACAGCTGCTTGCAAATGAGAAAATGGCATTCCCAATATTAGAGATGCTTTAGAGTATCCTCCACTCTTCATTTTAATGACCATCTGCTCCATTTCCAAATGAGGCACCAATTCAGTTTAATTTTATACACAGTTAAGAATGATTTTTTTTTTTAGTCCCAGTCCTTTTGGGGCTTCTAAAATAGAAGGAATCACACACACGCAAGCACACACTTAGAGAGATGCATACTCTCTGGTAGGTCCACACCAGCAGCTGTAACAAATAAGCCCTAAATTCCTAAGCCTTAACACAATTGGTGGTTATTTCTTATTTGTGTAACAACCTAATGGAAGCGTTGCTGCTTGGTCAGAAAGCTTTTCACCTGGTGACTTGGGAACCCAGGCTTTCTTCACCCCATGGGGCTTCCACCTGGGGGTCTCAGAGTTCCTTTACTGATGGCAGCAAGACGAAAAGCACAGAGGAAGCATACCCCCTTCCTCAAAACCCTGGCTTCCAAATGAAGCACGTCACTTCTACTCATTTCATATTGCTAGAAATTTATTATGAGGTCATGCCCAACTCTATGGAAGACTAGGAAATGCTGTCTAACTATACGCCCAGGAAGAAAAAAGAGAAAACACTTTTGAATGAATCATCAGCAGTTTCTGTCCCACCCTTGTCCTCATAGTACAAGGCAGAGAGATGCTGTAAGATTAGTAAAAAGTGCCCTCCCGCATGGGAAGAAGGAGCTTAATTTTCACAGTGAACACCCGGAAAGTCATGTGGAGGAGTGAATTTTGACTGGGACTTGAAGAATAAGCAAGTCCTTGATAGGAAGAGATGGTAACAGGTATAACTGAGACAAAGGTCTGTGCCGAGAGAGATGAGGTCTGAAGCCAGGTGAGAGTGAGAGGGCGAGGAGATACGTATGCCTGTGCCTTGATCTGTGCATAGGCAACCTCAGAGTCCACAGTAAACATTATTTTAATAATCTCTTTTTCTTGGTTTTCCTGTGCTCCTTCTTTAAGTAATTAAATAAACAGAATTCTACCCTCCACCATGAGTATCTTGGTCCCTAATGTGAAGATATGAAATAATTAGAGGGTGTACTGTGTACAAACCTTAATGTCATGGAAACTTCTATTTTCAAGACTGTGCTAATTACACAGGATGAGGAGGAACAAAGGGAAGATGCCCAATTAGCAGAGCACAGCTTATTATAACCAGCTCTGTTTAGAGCCTCTTCTGAACCTAGATATGTAATAAATCAATATGTAGTAGTGACCTAGCATTTATTTTTTAGAGAACTCTAAATTTTGGAAATGCAGGATTTGGAATGTGAGATTTGGCCATTTGGAATTTGACTGTGGGGATGGTACAGGAGACTTTTACTTTCTGGTCTACATAATAAAGAGGAAAAAGCAGGGTCCTTGGAGGGAGAAGACCGCTTCCTTGGTCTGCCACTCATCGGCTGGGTAATCATAACCTCTCTGAGCTGCTTCCTCCACCGTGTGGGCATAGGGGATAGTAATGCATATGAAAGCACCTAGCGCTGAGCCTAAACTATATTAAGGACACAAATTTTAATTTTAGATCCATTTCCTTTCCCCTTCCATTTGCTTTCCATATCTTAGTGGCTTAAGACAATTAAAGTTTGTTGTTAAGTCCATCGGGGGGCTCTGTTCTTTGCAGTCACACAGACTTCAGGCTGAAGGAGAAACCACATCCGGAGCCACATCACCAGTCAGAATGCCACAGGGAAAGGGAGCTAGGGAGTCTTGCAACAGCAATTAAATGCTCCAGCATGGAAGTCCTACAGATCCTTTCCACTTACAACTCATTGGTCATTTCACAATTCTTTAGTGAGATTTCATTCATCTCAAATAAAAATCCTTCAGACTTTAAGAACTGTACAAGAATAACTGTAACGACAGACGAATGTACTTTCTCTAAAGCTAGCAAACTTCAATAAAGGCAGTTATAATATCAGTGGCTCTATCTGAGCAGTGTCAAGGATAAAAAAAGTACCTTCCTAGGCCAGGTGCAGTGGCTCACATCTGTAATCCAGAACTTTGGGAGGTCAAGGCGGGTGGATCACCTGAGGTCAGGAGTTCAAGACCAGCCTGACCAATGTGGTGAAACCCCATCTCTATTAAAAACAGAAAAATTAGCTGTGTGTGAAACCCCATCTCTACTAAAAACAGAAAAATTAGCTGCGTGTGATGGCGCATGCCTGTAATTCCAGCTACTTGAGAGGCTGAGGCAGGAGAATCACTTGAACCTGGGAGGCAGAGGTTGCAGTGAGCAGAAATCATGCCACTGCACTTCAGCCTGGGTGACAAGAGTGAAACTCTGTCTCAAAAAAAAAAAAAGTACCTTCCTTGTCAAAATTCATGAGGACTGACTCAGCTCTTCTTTTCTTCCAAAGAAGATAAATTGCATAGCATGCAATTTGCTTTCTACTACAGGGTTTTGTTTTGTTTGCAAACAAGATCTTAAGTACAAAAGACTTAAACATTCAAGGGCCTATGATGAGGCCCATATAAGTTGGGCTTTTCTCAAATTCTGTTGCCAGAATATTAGAAAGTGATATGAAAAACTGAGAGCTTAAAAATTGCACAGTATTATATATGATTCAATTGCAAAGTGCTGTGTGCTGCCCATTCCAAGACTAAGCTATGAATGGCCTATACGACTAAGTGCATCTCAGTATTGACTGTAAGGATAGAGGCTCTTAGCTCTTGGGAAGGCATTAGGATTGCATTATCATATCAATAGCCCACATGCAAAGTTCTTGATAAAAACTATCATAATCCAGAGGCAGAGATCAAATATGAGAGTTTGATTTGTGTAAACAAATCAAAAGCATTTAGAGTCAAGCTACTTATCTGACTTAAAGCATTGCCAGGAATATAAACATCAGAACAGCCTAAGAGGCAGACAGCCGGTAGTAAAGGGAGAACTTTTAATGTGCTACTTTTTCTTGCTTTGCTATAATCAAGCCATATTGGCTATCTTTCAATTTTACAAACCAGCCAAACTTAACACTTTTTGTCTTAAAGTTTTTATAAATCATCCTCTGCCTCTTCAGAGATCCCTCTTATAATAGTCAGGATAGTCTCAGTTGTGCTGCAATAACAAATAGCTTTCCATATCTTAGTGGCTTAAGACAATTAAAGTTTGTTGTTTGCTCAGGCTACAGGTCCAGGTCCACTGTGGGTCCATCGGGGACTCTGTTCTTTGCAGTCGCAAAGGCTCCAGGCTGAAGGAGAAACCACATCTGGAGCCACATCACCAGTGAGAATGCCACAGGGAAAGGGAGCTAGGGAGTCTTGCAACAGCAATTAAATGCTCCAGCATGGAAGTCCCACAGATCCTTTCCACTCACAACTCACTGGTCATCCCACATCCCATGGCCCCAGGCTATGTGGTCCTTTCATGTGCCTGGAAGGGAAGGGCAATGGGGAAAGCTCTCTTGACTCTCACACCTCCCCTCACCATCCTTTCTAAAGCAGGTTCCACTTCTTCACTGCTTGAGCACCGTTTGTTTTCTTCATAGTGCTTATTATGATTTATAATTGTATTATTTTTTTATTTTCTGTTTTGTTTGTAGTCTGTTTCCTCCATTGGATGCTAAGATCCCTAAGAGGAAGGATTATTTATACCAGCAGGCTGATTCCATAAAGCTGTTTTCAAAAGTACCCAACCAGACTCATACATTTAAAATACTCAGTCTATTTTTGTCTTGAACTTGGAGAATCCTTATGACTATAATCTCATGTCTCTTAGTCTGTGTCCACCCATTTAGGCTGTGTGCGGACCCTGCTCCCCTGCTCCTCATTAGAGGGTCCTCTTGCTACTCACTGTCAGGGGCTGAAACAAAGACCAACCCTATGTTCCCTCCAGTGCTGTCAGTAAGTGGAGGGAAGAAAACTATCAACTGAAGCCTTACAGGAATCTCCAAAGGCTGTGAAAACCAACATACCCAGTGCAATTACTATACATTTTGTAAATAAGGACCAGGAGAGAGGAATTTGGTGAACTGGAGTTTTGTTGAACTTGCTTTTGGTGAATAAGCTCACAGTGAATTGGCTCAGAGCTACCTGCCACCTTCCACTAACAATTGTATTTCAGGGTCTGATTCTGCTTGGCATTTTGAAGACATTCTGAAATAACTGTCGCATTCATGGACATGGAAACTGTAGTTTAGAAAGGTTAAGTAAGTGGCCCAAAGTCACAGAGGCTATGATGGGAAAGATAGGAGTGTCATCCAGGTGACCTCTTGCCAGCATGGTGCTTCTTTCCCTGAATCACAGTCTGGATAGGCTGCAATCATTTTTATTCATTTAACATGCCATTTAGGGCAAAAGTGTATAAAGGAATATTCTGAGTATTTATCTTGCTTTTTATCACTTTAAATAAAAACATCTTAACAATTATTCCTATTTTAGAGAATTTTAATAACTGTACCATCATTTTCTATAAAAAATCCTACTATTTTCAACTGAAATAAGAAATGATTGAAGCACAATTGCCTGTGTGATGAGTTTATTTCAGCAACGAAGATTCAAGAATCAATTAGTGATCGCCCTGGAGAAATGGATTTTAAATGGGAATTGTCTTAGGTCACCTAAAGCATATCTTTAGTTCCCTAATAGTTCATCTTAAAAGAAGCCACAACTAAAATCAGTCAAAGGTTTCATAGACACCTGTAAATACAAAATTTTTAAAAAGACACTTTTTTTTTAAGCTGTGAGTTTTTTTCTCCTGTATTTTTCAGAAAAAAAAAGACCTTTTCCTGCACATCCTGCACATGTATCCTGGAACTTAGAATTAAATTAAATAAAAATTTTTAAAAAGAAATAAGGCTTTTATGGCAAGTATATTTTGCATATTATAGCAGGTAAACATTACTAAAGAAAAAAACTTAGACCTTTCTCTCTGCTTATTAGTCCGTAGATGCTGATTTCTGACTTTGTAGAGTTGCTCTTATTTTTACTTGATGCTGGGCTGCATAACTGAGAAATGTGTTTCTCTCTTACCTGTTGGCTCATGTGTGCTGTGTTTTCCTTCTTCTTACTGAAAGTACAGGAAATCAAGCATGGTCTCAATCTGTCTGAGGAGGAGATTCAAGGTGCCCGTGCCAGGAGCAAACTGCATAGCCCTAAGTGGACAACAAGAAGAGAGAAAAATTTAGAAATAATGGAAATTAATTGGGTTCAGAGAAATGAAAACAGAGCTGCCACTTTAAAAATACTCTCTAAGTACAATACAATACAAAGAATGGCATGTGGGTAGGCATTGAATAGAGGTGGACTGAATGAAACAAGAATGAATAAATTAACCTCATTTAGGGTTTGAACTGGTGTTAGGATTAGAAACTCAGATGCCTTCAAGCCCATGCAGGTGGTATCAATGAGTGAGCAGATGGGGTGTGAGATAATAAGGAATGGTAGGCACTGTGGTGAGCTAGTGAGCCCATGCCTCATCTGAAGGGGCAGCTACTGCTCAGGTCGAGTTGATGATTTTGACTGATGCCACAAAGATAAACAGGCCCAATGATGTCACAACCTCCAAACTTTAGGGAAAAACAGAAATACAGATTTTAAAATGTGAAATCTCTTAGTTTTGTACTCTAGGATTGAATTTTTAACACAAAACAAAACTTTGGACAGCTCAAACAAGGCTAAAACCAAAGCCCATGTGAGGGGTCAGGATTGGCTCACGGTGACCAGCTTTTACCTAAGGTCTACTGCAACATCTTAACTTCTCAAGTGATTAAAAAAAAGGTTCAAAGCGCTGAAGCTGCCTTGGGCAAAGACATTTCATTCATTGGTGACACAGCTGGGATTTTAGGCATGCGCACCTTCCCTTTCAGTGAAGACATTTCACTGTCACTTATGACCACTCTGCCACTGGCTGAATCTGATCAGACCCGTTTTAATAACGGGATGGAAGCCAACTAGACCTGCCTTCTATTGATCAGATTCTTTTTTTTTTTATGAAAGAAAGAAAGAAAGAGGAAGAGAAAGAGAGAGAGAACAGGAATCTTGTTCTATTGCCCAGCCTGAAATGCAATCTAAAAATAGGTATTAAAGATCTCTTTCATGCCGATAATTGCCTGCACTAATATTCTACTTCATGTCTTCATAACCCTTGGGACAGTGAAGTCTCTTAGCCTCAACCAGCTGTCAAATGCAGGTTATAA
>CAUYLG010057485.1:0-27249 GCA_963573385.1 Cacajao melanocephalus
AGGACTTGAACTCAGACCTGGAACAAGTAAACTTAACAAATATTTACAGAACTCTCCACCCCAAATCCACAAAACATACATTTTTCTCAGTATCACATTACACCTATTTTAAAAGTGACCACATAAATGGAAGTAAATCACTCCTCAGCAATTACATAGCATTTCATAGGTTTAAGTAAAACACTTGTTGGCTGCTTGTTTGTTATTTTATCCCTTAGTCCTTCCTTTCTCCATTGTTAAGCACAATTATTGGCATAAAAGAGGTTTTTAGTACCCATTTTTAGACTGCATTCTAGCCTGGGCAATAGAACAAGAATCCCGTTCTCTCTCCCACTTTCTCTTCCTCTTTCTTTCTCTCTTACATTCTTTTTTTTTCTTTCTTTCACTCTCACTTTTTTCTCTCTTTTTCTTTCTTTCAAAAATAAAAAAAAGAAAAAATAAAAAAAGAAGACCTATTCATCTGATGTCTTCAAGAGAACTATCTCACACATAACAACAAAAATAGGCTTAAAATGTTTGAGAAAGATCTATCATGCAAACAAAACACAAATAAAAGATGAGGTTGCTATTCTTATGACAGAAAAAACAGACTTAAACAGTAAAAATGGACAAAGACATTACATAATAATAAAGGGTATAATCCAACAAGAAGACTTGATATCCTACATATATCCTAAATATATATGCATCCTATTAACTATTCTAAATATTTAAGCATCCAACATTGGAGTACCCAGATTTTTAAAACAAGTACTTCTAGATCCACAAGAAGACTTAGCCCCACAATAATAGTGGCAGACATCAAGGCTCTACTGAGAGTGTTCAATCATTGAAGCACAAAAGTAATAAATTCTAGACTTAAATTTGACACTTGACAAATTGGACCTTATAGACATTTACAGAATAATCCATCCATCAACCACAGAATAAACATTCTTCTCATTTGCACACAGAACAACTCTAAGTTTAACCGAATGCTTGGCGATAAAGAAAATCTCAATAGGTTAAAAAAATTATACCAAACATACTCTAAAACCACAGTGAAATAAAAGCAGGTATCAATACCAAGAAGATTTCTCACAGTTACATGGAAAATGAAACAACTTGCTTGTGAATGACTTTTGGGTAAACAATGAAATTAAGGTGGAAAAAAATTATTTGAAATAATTGAAAACAGAGACACAAGACACCAAAATCTATGAGACTCAGCAATAGCAGTGTTATGAGGCAAGTTTATAGGACTAAATGACTAACTCACAAAGTTAGAAACACCTCAAATTAATGATCTAACGTCACACATAATATAACTAGAAAAACAAGAACAAACTAAACCTGAAGATAACAGAAGAAAAGAAGTAAAATTAGAGCAAAACTGAACAAAATTGAGACCCAAAAATAAATACAAAGAATTAAGGAAACCAACCAAAAGTTGGTTATTTGAAAGGATAAGCAAGATTGAGTTAGTTCTAGCTAGATTAACAACAAAAAAGAGAATATCCAAATAAGCACCATCAGAAATGATAAAGTTAACATTACAATGAATTTTGCAGAAATATAAAAGATTGTCAGACTGTTATGAACACCTCTCTACACACAAACTAAATTAGAAGAAATTAATACATTTCTGACAGCGCAACCTTCAAACATCGAATCAGAAAGAAATGGAAACTCTGGACAGAACAATATTGAGTTTCAGAATTGAATCAATTATAAAAGATCTACCAATCAGTAAAAGCTCTGAACCAGATGAACTCACAGCCAAATTCTATCAGATGTAAAAAGAAGAGGAGGTACCAATCCTACTGAAACTATTTTAAAAAAAGAAGAAAAAGCAAAAAAAAAAAAAAAAAAAAAAAACTGAGGGGGAGTCAATTTTCCCAAAGACATTCAACAAAGCCAGCGTCACCCTGATACCAAACTTAGCAAAGACAATCAACAAAAGAAAATTATAAGCTACTACTCCTGTTGAACATAGATATAAATATCCTCAACATACTAGCAAACCAAACCCAGCAGCACATCAAAGAGTAATTCACAATGATGAAGTAAGCTTCATTCTTAAGATGCAGTTTTTGTGCAGATTGATTAATGTGATTGGCCACATAAAGAGAATTAAAACCCAAAATCATATCGTCATCTCAATAGGTATGGAAAAAGCTTTTCATAAAATTAAACATTCTTTTATGATAAAGATCCCCAAGAATCTAAGTATCGAAGGAACGTATCTCAGAAATAGGCATTGATGACCAACCCACAGCAAACATTATGGTGAATGGGCAAACACCGGAAGCATTCCCCTAAATAATTTGAAAAAGGCAAACATGTCCACCCTCACAACTCATATTCAACATAGTTCTGGAAGTCTAGAGCTCTGGAAGGCCAGAGCAATCAGGGAAGAAGAAGAAATAAAATGCATCCATATAGGAAAAGAAAAAGTCAAACAATCTCACTTTGCTTACAATATTGACAAAGGGCTATTATCCAGAATCTACAAAGAACTTAAACAGATTTATAAGAAAAAAACAAACCCATTCAAAAGTAGGTGAAGGATATGAACACACACTTTTCAAAAGAAAACATATATGAGACCAACAAACATATGAAAAAATGCTCATCATCACTGGTCATTAGAGAAATGCAAATCAAAACCACATTGAGATACCATCTCATGCCAGTGAGAATGGTGATCATTAAAAAATCTGGAGACAACAGATGCTGGAGAGGATGTGGAGAAATAGGAACACTTTTACACTGTTGGTGGGAGTGTAAGTTAGTTCAACCATTGTGGAAGACAGTGTGGAGATTCCTCAAGGACCTAGAAATTGAAATTCCATTTGACCCAGCAATCCCATTACTGGGTATATATCCAAAGGATTATAAATCATTCTATTATAAAGACACATGCACACATATGTTCATTGTGGCACTGTTTACAATAGTAAAGACCTGGAACCAACCCAAATGCCCATCTATGATAGACTGGACAAGAAAATTGTGGCACATATACATCATGGAATACTATGCAGCCATAAAAAATGATGAGTTTGTGTCCTTTGTAGGGACATGGATGAATCTAGAAACCATCATTCTCAGCAAACTAACACAAGAACAGAAAATCAAGCACCGCATGTTCCCACTCATAGGTGCAGGTTGAACAATGAGAACACATGGACAAAGGTAGGGGAGCATCACACACTGAGGTCTGTTGGAGGGGGCTAGGGGAAGGACAGTGGAAGGTGGGGAGGTTGGGGAGAGATACCATGGGGAGAAATGCCAGATATAGGTGACAGGGGAATGGAGGCAGCAAATTACCTTGCCATCTATATACCTATGCAATAATCCTGCATGATCTGCTCATGTACCCTAGAACCTAAAGTACAATAAAAAAAGAAAAAAATCCTAAAAAACTCTGCCAAAATGCTTTTAGCACTGATCAAAGCTTTAGTAAAGTTCCAAAATACAAAATCAATGTACCATAATTAGTAACATTTCTATACATTGATAATCTTCAAGCTGAGAGTTAAATCAAGAATACAATCCCATTTAAAATAGCCACAAAAAATAAAAACAATGCAAAAGGAAATTATAAATGAAACAAAGAAACTTAAAAAAATCTCATGTTCGTGAATATGAGTAATTAATATAATTAAAATAAATATAGTGCCCAAAGCAATCTACAGATTCAGTGCAATTTCTATTATGTTATCAATGTCATTTTTCACAGAATTAGAAAAAAAGACTATGTTAAAATTTATATAAAACCAAGGAGAACCTGAATTGACAAAGCAATCCTAAGCAAAATGAACAAAATCAGAGGCATCACATTGCCTGACTTAAAACTACGCTATGATGCTATAGTAACCAAAACAGCATGGTACCAATATAAAAGCATGCACATAGATCGGTGGAACAGAATAGAAAATCCAGAAAAAATGCCACACCCTTATATCCATTAATTTCAACAAAGATGGCAAAAATAAGCAATGAGGAAATGACTCCCTGTCTATTAAATGGTGCTGAGATAGCAGCTAGTCACTGCAGGGAAAATGGACATCTACATTTCACCACATAAAAATTAATTCAAGAGGGATTAAAGATTTAAATGTTAGACTTCAAAGTATAAAAATCCTGGAAAAAAATTGAGGACACCATTCTGGGTTTTTTTTTTTTTTTCTTTTTTGACTTGGTAAAGAATTTAGGACTATGTCTTCAAAAGCAATTGAAACAAAAGTTAAAATCAACAAGTAAGACCTAATTAAACTAAAGAGCATCTGCACAGCAAAAGAAACTCTCAACAGAGTAAACAGCCTACAGAATGGGAAAAAATATTAACAAACCATGCAACAGGCAAAGGTCTGATATCCAGAATCTATAATGAACATAAACAATTCAACAAACAAACAAACAAACAAAAATTAAGCTCATTAAGAAATTGGCAAAAAAGTGTAACCAGACACTTTTCATAAGAAGACATATAATCAGCCAACATTTGCAAAAATCCTCAATATCACTAATCATTAGACAAATAAAAATTGAAGCCACAATCAGATGTTATCTCACACCAGTTAGAATGGCTATTACTAAAAAACAAATAACAACAAATACTGGAGAGGCTGCAGAAAAATGAGAATGCTTATATGTAAATTAGTTCAGCCACTATGGAAAGCAGTTTGAAGATTTCTCAAAGAACTTAAAACAGAACTACAAGCTGGTCACAGTGGGTCATGCCTGTAATCCCAACACTTTGAGAAGCTGAAGTGGGTAAATCACTTGAGGCCAGGAGTTCAACACCAGCCTACCGAACTTGGTGCAACTCTTTCACTACTAATATTAGCTGGGTATGGTGGTGCACAGGTGTAATCCCAGCAACTCAGGAGACTGGGGCACAAAAACCACCTGAACCCAGAAGGTGGAGGCTGCAGTAAGCCAAGATTGTGCCACTACACTCCAGCCTGGGTGACAGAGCTAAACTCTGTCTCAATCAAACAAACAAAATCGGAACTACTTTTTGACCCAGTAATCCTACTGTGTTGAGTATATATTCCAAAGAATTAAATTGTTCTACCAAAAAGGCACATGGACTCACATGTTCATTGCAGCACTATTCAGAATAGCAAAGACATGGAGTCAACATAGGTGCCATCAATGATGGACTGAATAAAGAAAGTATGGTACACATACACCATGGAATACTATGGAACCATTAAAAAAAAGAAAATTCTGTCCTTTGCAGCAACATAGATTCACCTGGAGGCCATTATCTTAAGCAAATTAACACAGGAACAGAAAACCAAATACCACCTTTTTTACTTATAAATAGTAGCTAAGGCAGGCAGTGCCAAGATGGCCTAGAGGAGGCAACACCAGAATGTAGCTCCCAGCAAATGAGATGCAGAGGGCTACAGGACTTCACGATTCCAAGTGAAGTGCTGCGTTCATTTTTGGGGAACTGGGAAAACTGAAAAAATAGCCCGGAGAAGGAGCCAAAGCAGATCGAGAGCCACCCAGGGAGAACAAACCAAGACGGGTTGGGGCACATCCCCACCTGGAACATGAAGCCAGCTCAGCAGGTCGGGCTACTTCACCTCCTCGGTGCTCTGATTCGGATTCTATGCTTACCTCATCCCTCCTGCAACCCATGGTCCAGGAGAGCCCCACCAGACTGAGGGGTGTCGTGGGTTGTCAATGCAAATCTGAGTGATGGCTCCCACCTGGTGCCATAAGTTGTCAGCTGGACCTGGGTGACAATGCCAGAAGGATGGAACAATCCAACCAACAGAAAGAGGCAGAGTTGAAAGCAGGGAAACAGGTCATAAGGCCTGGCAGGCCCCACCCTCTACAAAACTCAAACTGAAGCCCACACGCCAGAGAGCTTGGCAGCGAATACACCAGTTTGACCCCAACCAGAAAGACTGAGCTCAAGGAAGGAGGGTTGCCATTGGGAAGGCGGGGCTAATTTCACCTGCAAACAAACCCTAGGGGAAGACTACCCATTCAGCAACCTGACTGAATCCAAGGCAGCCCAGCAGTGCATCTACAGGCCAAAAAAGATATAGCTCCAACTGCAACAGAAAGGACGTCCACTCAGAGATTCCTCCCAAAATCACCAACTTCAAAGACCAAAGGGATTTAAATCCACGAAGATGGGGAAAAAACAGCGCAAAAAGTACGAAACCTTCAAAGACCAGAACACCTCTTCCCCTCCCAGGGATCACAACTCCTCACCATTAAGGGAACAAAACAAGACAGAAAAAGAAATTGACGAATTGACAGAAGCAGGCTTCAGGAGGTGGATAATAACAAACTTCTCTGAGTTAAAAGACCATATTCTAACCCAATGCAAAGACACTAAGAACCTTGAAAAAAGGTTAGATGAAATGCTAACTTGAATAACCAGCTTAGAGAAGAATATAAATGACTTGATGGAGCTGAAAAACATAGCACAAGAACTTAGCAAGGCATGCACAAGTGTCAACAGCCGAATTGATCAAGCAGAAGAAAGGATATCAGAGATAGAAGATCAAATCAATAAAATGAAGTAAGAAGGCAAGATTAGAGAAAAAAGAGTGAAAAGATATGAACGAAGCCTCCAAGAATGATGGGATTATGTGAAAAGACCTAATCTGCGCTTGATTGGTGTACCTGAATGTGACAGGGAGAATGAATCCAAGTTGGAAAACACTTTTCAGGATATTATCCAAGAGAACTTCCCCAACCTAACTAGGCAGGTCAACATTCAAATCCAGGAAATACAGAGAACACCACAAAGATATTCCTCAAGAAGAGCAACCACAAGGCACATAATCGTCAGATTCACCAGGGTTGAAATGAAGGAAAAAATGCTAAGGGCAGCCAGAGGGAAAAGTCGAGTCACCCACAAAGGAAAGACCAACAGACTCACAGCAGATCTCTCCACAGAAACCCTACAAATTAGAAGGGAGTAGGGGCCAATATTCAACATCCTTAAAGAAAATAACTTTCAACCCAGAATTTCATATCTGGCCAAACTAAGGTTCATAAGTGAAGGAGAAATAAAATCCTTTATGGACAAGAAATTGCTAAGAGATTTCATCACTACAAGATCTTCCTTACAAGAGCTACTGAAGGAAGTACTAAAGATGGAAAAGAACAACCAGTACCAGCTACTGCAAAAAATGTACCAAATGGTAAAGAACAATGACACAATGAAGAGGCCACGTCAACTAACAGGCAAAGCAACCAACCAATAACAAAATGGCAGGATCAAATTCAAACATAATAATATTAATGCTGCTGTAAAGGGCCTAAATGTCCCAATCAAAAGTCATAGACTGGCAAACTGGATAAAAAGTCAAAACCCATCAGTGTGCTGCATTCAGGTGACCCATCTCACGAGTAAAGACTCACATAGACTCAAAATAAAGGGATGGAAAAAGATTTACCAAGCAAATGGAGAGAAAAAAAAAAAAAAAAAAAAAAAAAAAAAGCAGGGATAGCAAGCCTAGGCGCTGATAAAACAGACTCTAGACCAACAAAGATCAAAGGAGACAAAGAAGGGCATTACATAGTGGTAAAAGGATGAATGCAACAAGAAGAGCTAACTATCCTAAATATATATCCACTCAATGCAGGAGCACTCAGATACATAAAGCAAGTTCTTAATGACCTACAAAGAGACTTAGACTCCTGCACAATAATAGTGGGAGACTTTAACACTCCACTGACAATATTGGATAGATCGATGAGGCAGAAAGTCAACAAGGATATCCAGGATTTGAACGCAGATTTGGACCAACCGAACCTAATAGACATTTACAGGACACTCCACCCCAAATCCACAGAATATTCATTCTTCTTAGCACCACATTGCACTTACTCCAAAATTGACCACATAATTGGAAGTAAATCACTCCTCAGCAAATGCAAAAGAACGGAAATCATAGCAGTCTCTCAGAGCACAGCACAATCAAATTAGAACTCAGGATTAAGAAAAGCACTCAAAACCATGCAATCACATGGAAACTGAACAACTTGCTCCAGAATGATGAATGGTTAAAAAATGAAATAAAGACAAAAATAAAAATGCTCTTCGAAAGCAATGAGAATGAAGACACAACATACCAGATCCTATGGGAAACATTTAAAGCAGTGTCTAGAGGGAAATTTATAGCAATAAATGCCCACATGAGAAACACGGAAAGATCTAAATTCCACACCCTTTTGTCAAAATTGAAAAAGCAAGAGAAGCAAGATAAAAAAACTCAAAAGCAAGCATCAGACAAGAAATAACTAAGATCAGAGCAGAATTGAAGGAGAGAGACATTTAAAAAACCATTCAAAAAATCAATAAATCCAGGACCTTGTTTTTTTTTTTTTTGAAAAAATCAAAAATTTTGAAACAATCAAAATAGAAAAAATAAAAAGAAAAGAGAGAATAATCTTCAAATTTTCTTCTCTCCTTCAAAAAAAGAAAAGAGAGAAGAATCGAATAGATGCAATAAGAAATGATAAAAGGGAGATCACCACCAATTCCTCAGAAATACAAACTACCATCGGAGATTACTACAAACAACTCTATGCACATAAACCAGTAAATATGAAAGAAATGGATAAATTCCTGGACACTTGCATACTCCCAAGACTAAACCAAGAAGAAGTTGAAACCCTGAATAAACCAATAACAGGGGAGTCAAGGCAGCAATCAATAGCCTACCAACCAAAAAATGTCCAGGTCCAGATGGGTTCACAGCCAAATTCTACCAGACATACAAAGAGGAGCTGGCACCATTCCTGTTGAAACCATTCCAAACAATACAAAAAGAGGGAATATACCTTAACTCTTTCTATGAGACCAACATCATCCTGATACCAAAATCTGGCAGAGAAACAACTAAATAAGAAAACTACAGGCCAATATCCATGATAAACATTGATGCAAAATCATCAATAAAATACTGGCAAACCGAATCCAACAGCACATCAAAAAGCTTATCCACCACGATCAAGTAGGTTTCATCCTGGGGAAGCAAGGCTGGTTCAATATATGTAAATCTAAACGTAATTCACCACATAAACAGAACCAAAGACAAAAACCACACAATTATCTCAACACAGATGCAGAGAAGACCTTCGACAAAATTCAACAGCCCTTTATGCTAAAAACTCTCAATAAACTAGGTATCGATGGGTTGTATCTCAAAACAATAAAAGGTATTTATGAGAAACCCACAGCCAATATCATACTAAATGGGCAAAAACTAGAAGCATTCCCTTTAAAAACTGGCACTAGACAAGGATGCCCTCTCTCACCACTCCTATTCAATATAGTATTGGAAGTTCTAGCCAGAGCAATTAGGCAAGAAAAAGAAATAAAGGGCATTCAATTAGGAAAAGAAGAAGTCAAATTGTCCCTATTTGTAGGCGACATGATCGTATATTTAGAAGACCCCATCATCTCAGCCCAAAACCTCCTTAAGCTGTTAAGCAACTTCAGCGAAGTCTCAGGATACAAAATCAATGTGCAGAAATCACAAGCATTCCTATACACCAACAACAGACAATCAAAGCCAATCATGAGTGAACTCCTATTTACAATTGCTACAAAGAGAATAAAATATCCAGGAATACAACTAACAAAGGAAGTAAAAGATCTCTTCAAAGAGGACTACAAACCACTGATCAAGGAAATAAGAGAGGACACAAACAGATGGAAAAACATTCCATGCTCGTGGTTAGGAAGAATCAATATTGTGAAAATGGCCATACTGCCCAATGTAATTTATAGATTCAATGCCATCTCCATCAAGCTACCATTGACCTTCTTCACAGAACTGGAAAAAAACACTTTAAACTTCATATGGAACCAAAAGAGAGCCCCCATAGCCAAGACAATCCTAAGCAAACAGAACAAAGCTGGAGGCATCACGCTACCTGACTTAAAACTATACTACAAGGCTACAGTAATCAAAACAGCATGGTACTGATATCTATACATAGATATAGACCAGTGGAACAGAACAGAGGCCTTGGAAGCAATGCCACACGTCTACAACCATCTGATCTTTGATAAACCTGACAAAAACAAGCAATGGGGAAAGGATTCCCTGTGTAATAAATGGTGCTGGGAAAACTGGCTAGCAGTGTGCAGAAAGCAGAAACTGGACTCCCTTCTGATACCTTACACTAAAATTAACTCCAGATGGATTAAAGACTTAAACATAAGATCTAACACCATAAAAACCCTAGAAGAAAACCTAGGCAAAACTATTTAGGAGACAGGCATAGGCAAGGACTTCATGATGAAAACACCAAAAGCACTGGCAACAAAAGCCAAAATAGACAAATGGGATCTAATTAAATTCCAGAGCTGTACAGCAAAAGAAACAATCATTAGAGTGAACCAGTAACCAACAGAATGGGAAAAAATTTTTGCAATCTACCCATCTGACAAAGGGCTAATATCCAGAATCTACAAAGAACTAAAACATTGGTCATTAGAGAAATGCAAATCAAAACCACACTGAGATACTATGTCATGCCAGTTAGAATGGCGATCATTAAAAAATCTGGAGACAACAGATGCTGGAGAGGATGTGGAGAAATAGGAACAGTTTTACACTGTTGGTGGGAGTGTAAATTAGTTCTACCATTGTAGAAGACAGTGTGGCAATTCCTCAAGGATCTAGAAATAGAAATTCCATTTGACCTAGAAATCCTATTACTGGATAAATACCCAAAGGATTATAAATTGCTCTATTATAAACACATATGAACACGTGTGTTTGTTGCAGTGCTGTTTACAATAGCAAAGACTTGGAACCAACCCAAATGCCCATCAATGATAGACTGGACAAAGAAAATGTGGCACATATACACCATGGAATACTATGCAGCCATAAAAAAAAATGAGTTCGTATCCTTTGTAGAGACATGGGTGAATTTAGAAACCATCATTCTCAGCAAACTGACACAAGAACAGAAAACCAAACACCGCATTTTCTCACTCATAGGAAGGTGATGAACAGTGAGAACTCTTGGGCACAGGGAAGAGAACAACACTCATTGGGCTAGGTAGGGGGTGGAGGGGAGGGGAGGGACAGCGGTGGAGCAGGGAGGATGGGGAGGAATAGCACCAGGAGAAATGCCTGATGTAGGCCACGTGGGGCAGGGAGCGGGGGCATGGAGACAGCAAACCATCACGGCATGTATCTACCTATGCAACAATCTTGCAGGATCCTGGATGTGCACATGTACACCAGAGCCCAAAATACAATAAAAAAATCAAATCAAAAAATAAATAGCAGCTAAACAATGGATTCTCCTGGCCACAAAGATGGCAACAGACATTGGACTACTAGAGAGAGGATGGAGGAAGGGGGCAGGTGTTGAAAACATAACTATTGGGTACTTGCTCACTACCTGGGTGATGGAATTATTTATATCTTCAATGTCAGCATCACACAATATATCTAGATAACAAACTGACCATGTACCCTCTCAATCTAAAATAAAGTTTGAAATTATAAAATTAAAAAAATTTCAATCACAGCACTTTGAGAGGCTGAGGCAGGCAGATCACCTGATATCAGGAGTTTAGAATTTCTTGTTCTAGTTGTAATCTTTAAAAGTTTTCAGCATCTAATTACTATTTCAAATGATAGCTTTTTAGCTATCTCAAGATGCCATAATGTCCCTTTTTTGTTTTGATCTGAAGTCTCAACTCCTTTATGTTTTGCTGTCCTCTTATTTTATGTTTTACTTTTTATCCATTCTCCTTCTTGTTTGCTTGGGCTGGGTAATGCCCCTGTTTCTCTTGTTTCCTAACACAGATACAACAATCTTATCATTAGAATCACTTATGACATATCTTTTCCATTTTTCTGATATTTCTGCAAATTTGAGGCATTCAGGATCATACCTTTTTTGTAGCAAATAAACTCCCAAAGTCCATGTTTATTATCACATAAAATTATTAATAAGTGAATTTATCTACCCTTTATTTCTGTAATGTATTCAATATGTTTTTTTAAACCTCTCTCTCTCCCTCCATCTTTCTCTCTTGCTCTCTCTGTGTATTATTAAATTTTCATTTGATTACTTTCACTATGCTGAGATATGTCCGAAATATGCATTATCTTCTTATCTAAACTCACTGATAAATTGAATCAGAGAGAGACAAGAAGAGTTCTATCCTACTCCACTCCAGGCCTCTTAGTGTGTTTGATTGTTTTGATTTATTTATTCAACTCACCAGAAGTAAAAAATACTGTGTCATTTTCTTCTCTCTGCACAAGGATATGGTGGGTTTGGGAAATAAATAATAAGTTTAGGAAAACTATAAAATGTATCTGCATATCACATCAGAATATCCTTCTGCAAATAAAAAATATTTGAAAAAGCCTTGATAGATACACCACATCTACATTATACTCCAGATCCATCATTCTTGCTATTGAGAAGTGGGGGGAAAAGGCAGAATCATTCTGATTATTCTCCATTTGTCTCTCCAGGTCTATTCTCAGCTCTTCTACATGCTTCTGTATGTATCATGAGGCTACCCTGTATGAACTGCATCACCTCCACAGTTCTTACTCTTCATAACATGGCCAAGTTGTTTTAACAAGTAGGGAGCAAGACAAGCAGAAAGTTATGAGAACTGGAGAAAGCAAAGTTTGACTTAATGGTTGATTAAACTTCCTAAAAGTCTCCTGAAGGACAGAAGCTATTTCACCATCCACAATAAGGCTGGACCCATAACTAGAAGCAAAGTGACCCACTACTGAAAATGTGAGAAGGACAGAGCAAGAAGCAAAGGCTGTAAATACAAAACCACTTGAAGATAATAACCTCAATGATTCCAAATATCCAGCTATTTAAAAATATTAATCAACATTTCAGTGCGTCCCTATATTTTAGCATAAGAATAAGAGCTATTATTTATTTAACCTTTGTATTGTGTCATGTTTTTAAGTATCACCTGTAAGTCTATCACAGTCCTTAGAAGTTCTGTATTACTATATGCATTTTTTCAGAGAATGACACAAAAATGCGGAATGCATAATAAACTATCCACGATCACATGGATAATAAGTACTATAGCAAATCCTCAAATCCAATCATTATTCTAAAACCAGTTTTCTTTCTGTTTTCTCACTCTGCAATTTCAGCTAAAGTCCTTTACCAAAACCCATTCTTTTAAAATTGGGTCACAAAGTGTGGACACTTTGTACACAAACTTATTGTGATATCTATTTTGAGAAAAATCTAAATTAGGACTATTGTTTATTAATGTTATTTAATGTAATAATAGTATCCTTTAAAAAGCTATGGATTTTTATAATTTGTCAAGAATCGATTTCAACAAGAGACTAAAGATGCTGCAGAGAAATTCTCTGCGTTCCCTTCAGGGATCTACAAGTCTTTTTTCATTTGACTATAGCCTGCCTTCCAACTATCTTATGAACTTCAGGAAAGGGAAGAAAAATGCCACTTTCTTCCTTTGGACACTCCCAAATATGTCTAACCACAGTATTATTCACACAGTGGGTAACCAACTTATTTTGCTAACTGACTGAAAGATATTATTGGATTATAAAGTTTTCTTTTCTTCAAAGAAAGTAAAGTGAAAGAATGCCTACAAATTGTCACAAAGTTTTCAAGTAAAACCTGTTTAGTAATGACTATTAGTAACAGAAATTGTTAGTTACAGCATGATGCAGGGAATACTAATGAAGGCAAAGCATATTTTGACTAATCTGCTTTCTGAAATGTTCTTAGTAATAAGTGTTAGAATGAGGTCAAAGTCATTTTTCTTTTTTGAAATAGAAAGGTAATTCTAATGCTTATAAAAGAAAGCTTTGTGGTGTGCCAGGAATTTTAATCTCTAAGCTGTCAACATTTTAGCACTTATATCTGATAACAACTGTGATAATGCGTGCTCCAGTCTTGTATCAGTTGCCTGCTCTTCCACAAGCCGAAAGTGAAATATGGGTAACAATAATGTGAAAAACGCAATGCAACTTTGAACTTTGATACAATTTCAGTGTCACCAAATTATGTGAAATTGACATATTGATGACAATGTTACATATTTCCACATCTGATATCATTTTTCTGAAATGTGATTTTTGTATGAATGAGAAACAGAAAGTAAAGTGGTTTCATTTAATTGAATAACTGATAAAATAATCAGTGTTTTTTTGTTGTTTTGTATGTCTGAAACAACAAATGGTGTCATTTAATTGAATAACTGATTTTATTTTAATATCATAATTAAATGGTTTCATTTAATTGACTAACTGATAAAATAATCAGTGGTGCTCCAGTTTTTGATATGGAAAAAACAAGTAGAAATGTTTTTCTACCTCTAGAGACAGTGGCAAAATAGAGAATAGGAATGAGATACAGAATACAGTTTGTAGATTTTTGCTAAGAATTAAGCCACTAAAACTCATCTCACTAACAAAGTCAGACAAAAGTAATGGATAAAAGGGCAGGGAGAGGAAACAACAGCATATATATTTGAAAGTTTTTTGGCATATTTGGTTATGTTCAATTTGGTTTATGATTATGGAAACTTTGGCTTGTTTTGATAATTCAGACATACAGAACACCAAAAAAAGGAACTAGCAAATATAACAGTAAGAAGGAAACTCTTTAAAATGGTCTGGGTTAGGATAAAGAAGTAGATGCTCAAACAGAAATACTATCAGAAAGCAACCCGGGTTTAGTATGGGATCCATCATATTATGTAGTATTTTACAATCATTTAACAGCACTGGCTGCTCTGCTTCAAGGCAGAACTTTTAAACAGACGTCCTGGAAATAAAGGAGAGGAAAACTAATGAATTAGCATCCCTATTTTTCTGCCCATGAAGTGCACAAAGAGCCTGCAGGAGCACCAGTCTCATAAAGAGGAGATTTGGGATATCTCACTTCGATAACCTGGATTGTTGCTCACCCTAAAGTTGCAGGTCAGAAATGACTTTCCATTGCAGAAAAAGATAAAAAGAACAAATGTTCAAAATTCAGAGGTGAATCTAGTTTCCATCACCACAACAAAGTGAAATAGTCAAAATACAACCTCCTCCATAGTCCATAAATAAGTCTATATAAATAAGTCTATAAATAGTTTATAAATATTTGACCAAATACTATCCTTCATGTACTCCTGAATGTTTACTGTACAAATGCAGTACCACTCACCGAACAGATTAACACACTTAAACATTTCACTCTTTATGCCTTCAACATGTTTTTACCTTTCTAACTGGCATTCATTTCCCCTAGTCATTTGATTAGAGAATTTATAATTTTCTGTTTACGCTTAGATCCAAAAAGACTGCCAAAGAATCTAATTTCTTTATCTTACAAAAAAACATTAAAACTCACAACTTGATGAGTCTCTCAATTGTACCAATACTATACCTTAAACATACTTTTATTATATAATTTTTTTAATATTCTATTTTCAGCATCTGTGTCTCGCATTAGTCAGGGAGATATCTGTGAAAAATATCCATGACTTATTCATGTTTTAAAATCCAGTGCTTTGCATGCTGTCTGACATAGTTAATAACTATTCATTAAATAACTAAATATTTACTGTCTTGAAATCTTGTTCTGAGTATATGGTTTTTAAAATTTTGCAACTTAGATATTTTGGTAAGACTAACTTGCACTACCTTGTGATCTTCCATCAGGAAACCAATGCCAGGCAGTCTCTCTTTTTTATACTGGTAAAAGCTATTAATGATATTAATTGGCTGACCCATTATTAAATTTTTACAGACCTTTTTTTTAAATTAATTTTATACATTTTCAAATCGGTCCAGCTGTTCTATAGTGTCTTGCCTCTTATTTAAATTTTCAATTTCTTCATTTGTAGTAATTTATTAAATATGCATGTTATATTCTCAATGCAATGTATATGAATTCAGCATTCTTTGCTGTTGCTTTTAAAAATATCTTATGTGTTGATCTGTTTCTCTGTTGTCTTTTTGTAGGTGAGCTTATATTCCTTATAACTATATTATAGGAAATATTTGATGTCATGTTTTACAAGTTTAACCAAAATCTTTTCCTTGTTATTTTGCCAGGTGCTAGGGATTTGCTAAAAACCCTGGAAAATTTTAGCCTAAAATTTTTAATTGAGTTTTTGAACCACACAAATGCTAATATTTCAGCCTTTCCTCTGTGGGAGGCAGTATTGTGGCAGGATTTCTCAAGGAGAGTCATAATACCATCTCCTAGCCCCATTCCTTCATGCTTCAAATCTATAGCAGGCAAGAGTCTGAATAATATCTCACTCTAAGTGTGCTTTATTCTAGATTTTTCACAGCAAATGTGTTGTGCGTTACAGGTTCCACCTTCAGGAAGTGGCTTCTTGCAAAGTGCATTACAAAATTACAAATTCCAAGCTGCCAGGGGCTTGACAGATGTCCTGTTGCCACATCTAGAGGTGCCCAGTTCTCTGGATTCATACTTTATACTTGTTTCTGGTTTGTGAAGATTTGTCTTAGTTTCCTGTTAATTTACTCATGCATTTTAAATGTGGGAATTATCTCATGCTTTATATATATATATATATATATATAGATATATATATAGATATAGATATAGATAGATATAGATATATATAGATATATATATTTTTTTAACATTATGGGGTTCTCCCTATAACAAATATGCAATTTTGTGAAAAACAATATATACATTTAACGAATTTACCTGAAAAAATATGATTCTAAAAAGTCAAATATGTATTATCATCTTTTAATATATAATATAATCAAAGCAGAGTATATTGTTTGGCATCATTTTAGGCTACTCACTGTAGAACTGAAATTGTTCCATGTCTCCCAGACAACATCTCATATTCAAATTGATTGGTTCTATGCAGTCAACCATTGACTTACATTTATTTGGCATCACCACAAACTCCTAATTTTGTAGACTAATTAATTCACAGCACAAATTCAATCTGATTATTCACTTCCAATGAGAAAATGAGGATATTTATCATTATTAATATTAATGAATGAGATTTACTTTCATCTGCTGTAAATGTAAACATGCCCCTTGATAAGAAATAATTTCCCAAAAAGAAGCTTCTATATAAAATTATAATAAAAACAACCATATAACTGAAGAGATCATTTCTTCAAAACTTGTGTAATTAATGACAGATAACAACTATTTGTTTGTTTGATTTTATTAAATAAATATTTTGTTTCTTTATGTTTTATTGATGGTAAGAATATATTTGAGTGTCTTTTTTTCTCTTGTTAGCACTACAAAAATCAACATGGATTTTTTTTTTCTTTTTAAGTAAACTTATATCATTTGGAAGTAACATGCTTAATGTTCCAGGATAATTGGTTCTGATGTTCTCTTTCTTCTAGTCCTGAGGCAATGAATACTTTAAATGGGTCAATAATGGAGGTAAAATACAGAGTGAGTATAAAACCATGAAATAGTTAAGCTGAGATTAAAATATTCCTTTGTATTTTAAGTATATTGATTCAGCTTTTCCTTTTTTAAATACTTTATTGCCCATGATTATTATAAAGCATCACTATAAAAATCACTTACAAAAAAATGAAATAATACTAACCTGTTTGATTATGATTTTAATAAAACAAATTATTTTTAATAAAACATAATGTTTAGCAAGTTTGTCTCTAAAAACTGTAAAACTTGCTTCAAAAAATGTAGGACTTTTTTGATCTCATTGGGTATCTCTCATATTTCTGCTGAATTATTGTTCTTCAAGCTCACCATGAAGAAAAAGAAGGTATCTTTCTAATAAGTTTTTGTTTCAGTAACACATAACATGACAGAATTTTAATTAATAAATTTTCCAGTAGTGCTTCAATTTATGTGTCTATAAAAAAGGGCAAGTTTGGGGCCCAACTATGTCTGGGTCATACAGATACTTACTGGAATGAATTAGTTAAAAAAATGCATTAATTTTAAATTACAAAATTTGGTATCAATTAAATACATAAAAGAGACTAGATTAAGGCTTGTGACCTTTTTTCTTCAGGTTTTAGAACATTTACAATGCACAAGACAATCGTGATGGAGATCATTAAGTAAGAGGAGACACAAAGTCTACAAGAGGAAGAAAACTGAATACCTGAGCTCACTATCAGGTAGTAAATCATCTTTGGGGTTCAACATGAAACTAGGTCAAAAACCATAGCCTCATCTAGTCTCCCTATCACTTGAGATAGATTTCCATAGAACAACCTTTATGAGTAAACTTTATGAAGTTTAACAGTAAAATCCCTGGCTATATTTTCATATATACATACATATGTATTATATATAAATATATACATTTTCACACACATACATATGTGTACATATAAATATATATTTTTCACACACATACATATATATCTTTTTCTATTTACAATATTGCAGTAATAAACTTTGAATGCATGTCTTTGCACACATACGTTCACATATCTGTATAAATGCTTTCTAGAAATGAAACTATGAAACTGCCAAATACTGAAGACAGTTTAATACAATTTAGTTTTCCTTTCTAAGACATGTGCTTCTCTAATATTTTTCTTTACCTTAGTTCGAAATGGACAGATTAAAATAATGTTTTTGTTTTGAAATACGACCTCTGACAAAATCCTTTGATTTATTTCCACTACCTAGAATACGCAAGTTCTGCCTTGTGAAATATAAAAATTCTTAAACCATTTTTTTAATGAAACCAGTTTGGGTTTTGGTTTCCAGGAAACATATATTGAATATTACTTTTTTAGCACTCAAATGAGTGACTCACGCATTATGGCATTATTTCTAGATATAACTACAGAAAGACACAGGTGGCTCAAGAGAACTAAAAAACATGATAGAGCTTATAATGCAAATGTCAAAAAAAAAGGAAAGAATGGTCACTTTTTGTTTATTTTGCCAAAAAAAAGGAAAAAAACAAACAATTTTAAATCAAATTTATAACTCATGTCTTTTTTAAATTCTCCTAGCCTTGAATAAGTGTCTTTATTTCAAGTATGTATGTATCTTAATCATCCTCTGTTCCAGCTTTCCTGCCTAGGATGTTGGTAAGTTTTATATGAATTGACCTATCTGGGATCCTGATTCCACACACTTGAACCATAAATGTGTCCCCTTGACAATTCCATATATCCCTTGTATGCTTGTTTTTCTTGTTTTAGGTTATTTCCCTAAACCTGACAATTAATATATTTCACTTTCAGAATCAAATGTCCTTCTGCTTCGTCAGTTAACTTGTCAAAAACATTGTCTATCCCATTCCTCAAGAATTACTGATTATTGACCAAGCGTGGTGGCTCACGCCTGTAACCCCAACACTTTGGGAGGCCTAGTTGAGCAGATCACCTGAGGTCAGGAGTTTGAGGACAACCTGGCTAACATGTTGAAACCCTGTTTCTACTAAAAATACAAAAAGACAGATGGGCATGATGGTGCATGCCTGTAGTCTTAACTTCTCGAGAGGCTGAAGCAGGAGAATTGCTTGAATCCAGGAGATGGAGGTTGCAGTGGGCCGAGATTGCACCCACTGCACTCCAACCTGGGTGACAGAGCAAGACTCCATCTCAAAAAAAAAAAAAAAAAAAAAAAAAAAAAAACCGATTCTAACAAACCTTAATGTTAATAGAATTTGCCTTTTTTAAAACTGTTGTTTTACATAAATAAAAAAATTAATGAAAATGCAAATAAAGGAAAGATAACTTATGTTCATGGATTGAAAGAATTAATATTGTTAAAATTACCATGCTACCCAAAGTGATCTACAGGTTTACTACAATTCCTATAAAAATTCCAATGACAATATTTACAGAAATAAGACAAACAATCATAAAATTCATATGGAACCACAAAAGACCCTGAATCCCTGAATAGCCAAAAAAATCTTAAGGGGGAAAAAATGCTGGAGACATCACAACACCTGATTTTAAAATATATTACGAAGATATATTAATCAAAGCATTATGATACTGGCATAAAAATAGGCAAACAAATGTAGCGGAATAGAGAAACCCAAAATATATCCACACATTTACAGCCAGTTGACTTTTGAAAAAAATACAAGAACACACAATGGGAATGGACAATGTCTTCAAAAAAAGGTGTTGAAGAAACTGGATATCAACATGCAAACAAATGAAATGAGTGCTTTATCATATATCATACAAAAATCAACTCAAATTGAATTAATGACCTAAACAGAAGAAAGAATTCTTAAGGGGGAATAAAGGGCTGGAGACATCACACCACCTGATTTTAAAATGTGTTACTAAGATATACTAATGAAAACATGAATGATACTGACATAAAAGTAGACACATAGACAAATGGAATGTCAGAGAGACCAAAAATAAAACCACGTTTACAGTCAATTGACTTTTTTCTTTTTTTTTTTTTTTTTTTTTTTTTTTTGAGACAGGCAGGATCTTGCTCTATCACCCAGGATGGAATACAGTGGTGCGATCTTGGCTCACTCCAACCTCCACCTCCTGGGTTTAAGCAATTCTCCCACCTCAGCCTCCCAGGTAGTTGGTACTACAGGCACACACCACCACTTGCTTTAATTTTGCTAAAATTAAAGCAAGAACAAACATCAAATTTATGGTGAATCTTGGGTTAAAGAATGTGAAATCATTGGTGCTTTACAAAATATTTATGAGGTCAATGTCCCCAAAGAAATCAGCAGCTTAAAATAGATAATTTATATTAAGAAGGGATAAGACATTGTTGATTATGAAGCCTGCAATAGCAGACCATTCACTTCAATATGTGAGAAATAAAATGAAAGAATATCTTGCTCCTCTTCAATTCATGCCAAACTATAAAAAGACCAATTATTAACAGTAGAAACAATAGCCAACACAGAAGATATCTCAATTGACTCAGCTTACCCCATTTTGACTAAAAAATTACAGTTGAGCAAACTTTTTTACTCCATGAATGTCAATTGTGCCCAGATGAGCTGCAAACACAAAAACTTTCAATGGAAATTTTAAACAATTTGGATCAAGATTATGAAGCATTTCTTCAAAGAATTGGAACAGGAGATAAAACATGGCTTTTCCAGCACAATCCTGAAGACAAATCACAATCACAGCAATGGCTACCAAGAGGTTGAAATAGTCCAGTCAAAGCAAAAGCTGACTTGTCAAGAGAAAAGGTTTTGGAAATTATTTTCTGTGATGCTGAAGGCACTTTGATTGGTAAGTTTCTGAAGTTTCAAAGAATGAAAACATCTGCTTATTATGAGAGTCTTTTCAGAAAGTTAGCCAACGCTTTGGCAGAAGAAAATGCCGTGAAAACTTCACTAGAAAGTCCTTTTTCACCACAACAAAGCTCCTGCTCATTTCTCATTAAACAAGGGCAATTTTGCAAAACTTTTGATAGGAAACCATTAGATGTCCACTTAACAGTCCTGATTTGGCTCTTTCTAACTTCTTTTTTTTCCCTAATCTTAAAAAAAAAATCCTTAAAGTACACTCATTTTTCTTCAGTAATCTAAAAATGACTGCATTCCATTACATGTTTAAATTCAAAGGCCCCTCATTTATTTAAAGATGAACTAAATGGCTGTTATCATTGCTTGCAAAAGTACCTTGACTTTACAGAACTTATGTTGAATAATAAAGTTTTTTTTTTAATTTTTAGCATATAATTCAATTTTTCTACTGTCTTTTTAGAGTCCCCTTGTAAATACACAATGGAATACTATACAGCACTATAAAGGGAAGAAAACCTATTGTGTGTGACAACAGCAGGGAACCTGAAGGACATTATGTTAATTAAAATAAACCAGGCATAAAAATACAAATACCACATGATCTCACTTTTGTATGAAATATTAAAAAATTAAATTCATAAACGCAGAGAGACGAATGGTGGTTACCAGGAGCAAGGTGGGCAGGGTGGGAAGTGAAGCGATATTGGTTAAAAGACACAAAACTTTCAGTTAGAAGAAATAAGTTCAAGAGATGCATTGTACAACATAACGATTATAGCTATGGGAATGTACTGTATCTTTATAATTTATTAAGGGAGGAGATTTTAAGTGTGCTTTCATCACAAATAAATGATAAATATGGCAGGTAATTCACATGTTGATTAGCTTGATATCTTGATTTTTTTTTTTTTCCAAGATGAAATCTTGTTCTGTCACCCAGGCCGGAGTACAGTGGTGTGATCCCAGCTTACTGCAACCTCTGCCTTCGGGGTTCAAGCAATTTCTCCTGCCTCAGCCTCCCAAGTAGCTATGATTACAGGTACACGCCACCTAGGCCTGGCTAAGTTTTGTGTTTTTGGTAGAGACAGGGTTTCACCATGTTGGACAGGCTGGTCTTGAGCTTTTGACCTTGTGATCCACCTGCCTTGGCCTCCCAAAGTGCTGGGATTATGGGTGTGAGCCACCGCACCTGGCCTGCTTTATTTAACCATTCCACAATATGTACACATTTCACAACATCATGTTGTACACTATAAAATATATATGACAAATTTTTTGTCAGTTAAAAAATAAATGATTTTTAATAATAATTGCAAGGTGAAGAGAAAAGATCTTGCTTATCTGATATTAAGTATATAATATAGTATTATTAACTAAGATATATTAATATTAGTCATAATTTGGTAATCATTTCACAGTGTATTATATATATCAAATCATCACATTGCATACCTAAAATATATACAATTTTATTCATTAATGATTCCTCAATAAACATGAAGTTTCAAAAATTGTTTAGTAAAATTCACAGAGTATACTGATAGTTTGAATAATTAATAATAACAATATCTTCTACCATCTAGCAACTTCTAACTTTGTGGAGACACCATTGAACTAAAGTTGATAAATTTTGGGTTTTTATCTGTCCTCCACTTTGGCAAAACTGTATAATTAATAAGCAAGACATTAGGCCTGTGAAATGCTGAGTACATTTTAATCTACCTACATCCTATGCTAACTGTAGAAGTTAAATATGAATAATATTTGCATTAGGTAATGCAGGGACTTTCCTAAGCACTGGATGGATATTCGTTAAGTGGGAAGAACATAATTTTGTATCCCAATTTTTAAAATTTAAGACTCAAAGTTGAATGATTTGTATAATACCCTGAATCAGAACAAGACTGTGTATTTCTGACTTCTGCTCTATTTTGGACTTTCTTGTGCTGACCTTTAACCGAAGACCAAACACATTACCATTAGGTTATATTTAATAGTGACAATGATAATAATTAAACTTCACAGTTTATGGAGATTTGCTTTGGAGTTATATGAAAGAGTTTAAACTTCTCATTTCCTCATGGATATTTATTATTGAGTGAAACAGAGAGTGAAGGTTTTAAAAATATCTCTAAGTAGTAAAAATATTTTCATTCATTTTGAGTTTTGTCTAAGGAAAGATTCTGAAGCATTGGCATGATTCTATCAGTGCCTTTCCTCATTGAGGTGGCAAACAGGCTTTTAAAAATCATCTTTTAAATGTGGCTGTGCATGAAGGAAAGGTATCATTTGCCCTTCCATGTTAAAATCCTTTCACTTCCCTCTTCATAAGGCAAACACTGACCCAGATGCTGATCTGTGAGCCTCAGTTCCCCACAGCAGCAGCTGGTGCCTTGGCAGCCTCATTAAGTAGCTGAACTGGCCCCTTTAATATAATCTACAAGTCTGGAGCATCATTATGCTGCTAATAGCTGTTCTGGGCTCTTATGCCATTCTGCTTAACTTGTCCTCTTGAGTGATATGCTTCCACAGATTTTGTTAGTTTTACTAATGTATTAATTAGGCAATTATCATTTAGTTCTTGTCCATGTGAAGGAGTATCCACAGAAAAATAAAATCTATAATCACTTTCCATCTTAATTCATTGTGAGGTAAGCGTGGTTTTAAAAATCTCAATATAAAAAATGTGTTTTCCAACCATCCATTCCCAGACCAAAAAGAAATGCGATTATATACAGGAATAATCATGGGATCATTTTTTTCTTAAAGAAAGCACAATCCTTAGCCTAAGGAAAAGAGGATCTACCACATTTACTTATCGGCATTTTCCTTCCTGTTTAATGATTATTGATGTGTCTGTGAATTCATAATACTTAGGACAAAAATGAGAAAGATATAAACCAATCAATACATTGTTTATTCATGTGGCTCTAAACAATAAACTAAATAAATTAACAAATGTACCTGTCCAATAGCTAAAAGTGCATACTGAAAAAAAATACAGTAACTGAGCAATAGAATATTTCATTTACTTAATAAAAGAGATATTTAAGCAGTTCCTTTGCAAAGCCAACTCTCTTCGCTCTTTTTCTCAGAGCTTCAATGTATGCTTCTTTATATACAAGTATGTGCTTTAACATTTCATTATTGAGATTCTGTTTGTGAAAGGTGATTTAATACTAAAAATATTTTTGTTTAAACCTAATCTTTGAAAAATTATTTCAAAAGGGGTAGAATTCTTGACTTTTTGTTATTTTCTTTTAGAACATTGAAAATAGTATTCTACTGTTTCTGGTTTCCATTGTCAATATTGAAAAGCATGTCAGTCTACCTTTTTTGCTCCTTGTAAGGCAAATAACTATGACAATCTGCCAATAAATATAATTCATCAAAATATACTTTTGTTTATATTACACTCCTGGAGAGGCCTAAGAAAGTTATGCTGATATATTACTTTATAGCACATTACATAGATAAAAAAGAGTCATCTAAGGCAAGATATTTAAAACGTAACACATCTTTTATATTTGGAAGGTAGTCTAATACATAATTCTCCCCACTGGACTTTTCAACTGCTCTACTGGTCAAATAAAATACAAACCAATATGAGAGCTGTTATTGTAAACTAAAACTGATTTCTTTCTCCCCTTGAGTATTTTTGATATGTTTTATGAGCTTATTCATATAAATGCAGAATAAGCATAATAATGCTCTAATTTGTTGAGAAAAGAGCAATACTGTAGAGTTAGCTTTTCATTTTTCCAAACGTCAGTTAAAGATTTTCTCCTTTTCACCTCTATTCATTTCAAGAAGTCATTTTTATCAAAATAGAAAAAGATGAGTCCTATAAAAATATATATCATAGCTATAATATTTTAGAACTTGTTTCTATTCACCAGCTCATTTTTATTTATATCAGGATTGTTTTCAGCAGAATACACAGAGAAAAAACTACTAATATAAACATCCAAAAATGTATTGTGTTTAAAAATGTAATATTTACATAGACTATGAAGGCATATTTCCAAATTTAATAATTTGGAACATATGTCAAGTGGCATTAATCAAAAAATAAAACAATTAACAAGGAATATCTTTAGATTTACCACACAGGTAGATATGACTGATATTTTGTTACATGTTAGAATTCTGTATTTAATAGAAATTTAGGCAATAATTGTTTCATGTGAACTGAACGACACAAATGTTGATATATATGCACAACCGTAATGTATTATGAAGAACATAAGTTGAAAGATACTTTATCCTAAATATCCAATAAATATTTCTTAATTATTTTATTCTAGTAACTCTGGGTGAGAAACTTAACATGACAGGGCATAATGCCATATAATTTTATATGCAATTTATGATAAAATGTTTTAAAACAAAAGTTCAGAAAACTACACAGTAAATTATATTGGTTTTCTAGTCACTAGTATGTGAAATACTGTGAACAAGAGATGTCAAAAGGTTACTTTTTGCCTCCTACTCTGAAAAACTGTTGCTGACAAGAATTTCAGATAGGAAAAGAAAGTGAAGTAATGTAGCAAGTCAGTTTAATAAACCACCAATCATTTAATTTTTTATTTGCTATCAAAATTGCTAATCATTTCCTGATGCAGTTCTCACACATGACTCTAATTTCAACAACAGTTAAAATTTGTTGTGTACTTTTTTTAATTGCAAGAATTGCTAATCAATGAAATGACCAATATTTTAGCAATGATTTTGTTAACTCAATATCCAAACCAACATAGGTAATTAATTTTAAATGATTATGACAATTTCATTTATTTCACCAGAGATCAACTTAGCAAAATTTATGTTACTAAATTCTGGGCAATGAAATTAAAAGCTAGGTTTGGAAGTATGTTTTTTGAAATAGGAGAGAGAAAGAAAAAAAAAAGAGAGAGATAAATTAAAAGTGGATAGTTTCTTGTCTCTTTTTCCTTTGGATATTTTTCTGGTCATATAATATGAAATGGCTATAGCCATCTTGAACCAAGAATGGCTTTAAAACAAAATCAAAGCATACCAAAGAATAAAGATTTAAAGAATGTGAGTAATAGACCATGTCTTTAAATCACTGAATTTTACCAATCCTGGTACTACCATACTTTGGGATTTTTTTTAATGTGAGATGATAAATCTTATTGCTTAAACCACTTTAAGTTGGATTTTCCACTAATATGAGTGAAATATATGCTAATTTGCTCACCTTACTGAAGAAATGAAGAAGCAATGGACCATAGGAAATAAGGAACTAAGTAAAATCCCCCTAGTTACTGAGGAGCATATTTAAGATGAAAATCTAATAGGCCTACATATTAAGCCTAACCTCATTCTATTACAGCATGGGAATTAACCTATGGCCACAGTTGAAGTTATTTAGATACACTGAAAACTTCAACTCCTTTCTGTTATCCTTTATCCCCCATAAAAATCACTGTTCACTGGGGTTGGATCCAAGATGGCCCAGTGAAAGCGCAGAGGGTGAGTGGATGCCGCATTTCCAGACGGACTTTTATTGCCCACAGACTAGGAGATTCCCAGGCGGAGGAGCCCTAAGGGTCGCCAGTGCGGCGGTTTGGCTGGCGCGGCGGTTTGGCCGGCGCGGCGGTTTTGCTGGCACCCTGGCGTGGCAGTTCTCTGTACAAAATACACTAGTCTGGGTCTCCCTTCTAGCTGGCAAGCAGAGCTTCGGGAAGGCAGAATCGCCCATTCATCCGATTAAAAAGGGGTCTAAAACAGGGAGCCAGGCCAGGAGATTCCCGGGCAAAAAAGTGCCACGAATATCAGCGCTGGTGTTTCAGCTGGCGCAGTGGGTCACCGCACAGGAAATCATGCAGATCCCGGCGCCCTTTCATCAGGCGACTGGAACACCTGGGAGAGAGTCTATCCTTCAACTAAACAAAAAAGGCTCTGAGCCAGGGAGCCAGGTGATCAGGCTCAGCTGGTCCCACCCCCACAAAAAGAAAAACAGCAATTGGAAACGCTCAGGGTTGAGAGTTTCA